>WAAG01041926.1:241198-267492 GCA_013390105.1 Tichodroma muraria
GTCCGTAAAAAACACAAACAAAAAAAAAAAAAAAAAAAAAAAAAAAAAAAAAAAAAAGAAATGTGGTCATTTTTCAAGCTGGGAGCGGGCTTGGAAGCTGCCTCCTCTCCCAGCAGCCTGTTGATGAGCTGTAGAAAATGCCTGGCTGGTCCATCCTGCTGGGTGGTGATCCGGGGTGCTCTGCCAGGAGCAGGGGGTGCCTCGGGGCTGGGTCCCCCCGGAGAGGAACGGGAGGATTTTTGGCAGTGGCACTGGCATTGCTCGGCTGCTGTGTCTGGGTCTGAGCGGGAATGAGGGAAGTGAGGGAATTCGGGGTGGGTTGTGTGGGAGCATCCCCACCTCAGCCTGGTGGGATGGGACCCACCACCCCGACTTGGGGGTGTGGGCGCCCCAGACCCTTTTCCTTCGGCGCATCTGGAGCCAGAAGGGACCTGATTTTTGGCAGGGGCAGAAATGTTGCTTCGGACTGACCAGAGGGCAAATTTTTGATCTGTTTCTTAAAGGGACAAAGCCTTTTCCCAGGTGCTGGAGCTGTTTCCCTTCTCCACTTGACTGCCCTCAAGCTCTGTTGAGAAACGGATCAAATGTGCACATCCCAAAAATCCCAGCAGCCTGGGCTGGGGCTCTTTGGGACAGAGCTGGGCTGGGAGGAGCAGGATCCCATTGATTTTAGGGTGCAGTGTGAAGGAGTGGGCTCTGAGGAGCCTGTGTTGGGTTGGAGAGCATTGATGGAGGGGTGGTAGAGGCTGGAAAATGCAGTGAGCTTGGAAAATGCAGTGAGCTTGGCCACTGGGAACTGAAGACTCTGCTTTGATTTTTAAAGCATGGATCCACCTTCTTTGAGCTGTGCAGCATTTTTGGTTTTTAGTAAATTTTTATTTCCTCGCCCCACTCTCAGGCATCAGTTTGCTCCTTTGGACTTCCAGTGATCTTAGAACAATCTCGTGGCTGCTCCTCCAGCTCTGAGTTTCTCAGAGCTCTGCTCCCACCCCAAGGCTTGCTCAGTGCCCATCAGGGTGACCCTGTCCTGTTCGTGCTGAGTCCATCTGCCTGCCCAGCTGTCCCTGCAGTGTCCCCACGCCCCTGGGGCTCCCAGTGAGTGCTGGCCCCAGGCCCCGTCCCTGCTGCCAGCCTGCAGTGCCACCCCCAGCTCTCCTGTCAGGATGAGCCCCAAGGGATGGATTTTGGGCGCAGGGTGGCTCCTGTGTCACCCACAGCAGGCACCCAAGGGATGAATTTGGGCGCAGGGTGGCTCCTGTATCACCCACAGCAGGCACCCAAGGGATGAATTTGGGCGCAGGGTGGCTCCTGTGTCACCCACAGCAGCCACCCAGGCCCACCTGCCATGTGTCCTGCTGATCCCAAACCTCCGTGCTCCCTTTACAGGAGGGGGAAGGATCTTCCTTCTCAGGGTAACTTAATCACAGGCTGCCTTTGACAACGTCAGGCTCAGCCTTGATGGAATTACTTTTGTATCTCCTCTTCAAAAGAACGCCTGCACAAAGGTCTGTTTCTAATACAAGTGACTTTTCCTCCCTGCTTTGTGTTTCCTTCTGTTGCAACTCAGCGCTATCCTTCACCCCATGATACCACTCTGGTGCAACCATTCCCCGCCCTCCGCCCTCTGGAGCCTCCCAGATGTCCAGGGGATGGACAGGCAGGGCCGGGCTCTCCTTCCTGGCCGCTCTTTGGTGCGGGTGGAGGTTGCAAACAGAGTACAGAACTTTGTACGTAACAAATCTGCGCTGTTCTCCAGGTGTCTCATACCTCACTTTGCAGCTGCCGAGCCCTGTGGCTGTGATTTGATTTTTCCCTGCACATTTTGTGCTTCTGGGAGTGTTTGTCTGGGACCCTAGACTAGCCCGGCCCTGGAGTCTAGTCTGTGAAAACAGTAAGGTTTAGCTAAGGCGCCCTAACATGAAAGGCTTTTTTAGGGTTTGTATCTGTGATGGGTGTTTGGACTGAGTCCCCTCCTCCTGTGTCACAGGGTGTTTGTGCTCCACCTAAAGCCACAAGGGCTCCACTGTAGAAGGAACTGTAAAAATAACAGGTGCAGGTAGATCAGTTTGCTGGTCTGTGGAGGCTCTGAAAAAAAAATCAGTTTTCCTCAGGAAGGTCACTGCAGAGCAGTAGCTTGGTCATTGGATTTCCCAGCCTTGTCTAACAAGTCCCGCAGAATACATTCCTGGACACCTCTCTAGATCTTTTTGGACACTTTTTGGATCCCTTTTCTGGAGTCCCCAGGCAGTTGTTTCACTCTGGTGCCAGAGCCGCCCCAGGACAAAGGATGTGCCTGCCCCTTGTCCCTCCTCTGCCCGTTGCTGAGGAGGTGATGTGGAATCTATTCCTGTTGTGTAACCCATGGGCCTGGCCTGTCTGGACAGCCAGGATTCAGCTGGAAGATCCTCCTCTGCCTCCTTGGACAGCCACCAGCCTGACTCATATCCTGACTTGCTCCTTGTGGATCCACTGAACTCCGCAGTCGCAGACTCCGTGGCGTTGCCCACGGCACAGACCCACCAGAAAATCAGATTTTATTCACTGTGATGCCTCTGGGCTTCTCAGGATTGGATCTTCCAGGCTTGCTGGACCTGGGAAGGATCTCCCATCTCGCACAGTGCCCTCTCCCAGACCTTGCTCCGGGTGATGAAGCTGGTTTGGCACAGGGAGGTGCTGCCAGCTGCCTTTGGATGTGCTGGGAGTGGGGAGGTTGGGAGGGGTTTGTGCCTCCCTGGGCTGTCCCTTGGTGCTCCAGCAGGGACCACGAGCCTGTGCCTGCCCTCACTGGGGCCTTGCTTTGGTCCCCAAACCACCAGGGGCTGGTAAAGGAGGAGAGGGGGAAGGTTAAAAAGGTTCCCATAGAAGAAATTTGCTCTTTCCCTTCCAGCATTCGCCTTAACGCTGATGGAGAGGGGAGTAAATTGGCCCTTTTGCAGCATTCATATCTTTTGTTGTGTTTTATAGTGGTTTACAGCTAAATGGAACATCTGGTATTTGAAGGGGGCCGAGGAGGGAACAGAGGAGGTTTGTGGCTGGGGAAGGGGAGGAGTGATTTGTGCTCAGCGCCGCAAACACAGAATTATCTGTGAAATCCACGGACCTCGGGGGCACTCAGCGCCTGGAAAACAAACATACAGCCAGGCTGGGAGCAGGGCACTCCCTGTGCTCCGTGCCAAAGCTGTGGCAGCTCCTGCATCCCTGCAGGAAAACCCCAAGGCAGCATCTGTCACCGTGTCCTTGCCCAGCACCTGCCCCGCAGGGAGATGTTTTTACTGGTTTTGCTCTCCAGCATGAGTTGTTTGGCTCCTTTGGGTTTGTCAGAACTTGGAATGCTCTTGGAGCACTCAGGTTCATGCAGGATAGAGGTTTTTCCTAAAGCAGAGCCTTGCTCCTGAGGGGCTGGGCTTTGTGGCAGAAGCAACGAGAATGGGAGATAGATCTGTGATGGTATAAATATGTTTTATATATAAAATATGGGATAGAGATAGATGTGTGAAATATATAAATATATTTATATGTAAACAAAATTGTATTTCTTTAATAAGAAATACAGCTCTTCTTTAAGAGCTGGAGCATGTTAAACCCTGGAAATCCCAGGCTGAGTGGCATGGCCCCAGGACAGGAAATGTGCACAGCATTGGGACAGGCTTGTGTGCACATCGAGACCCTTTGTGTTTATGGGAAGCACTTTCTCATGTCAGTGATCTTCCAAGAAAATCACTGGTGAGCCTTGGAGAGGGGAGGAGACGAAAGAGACAAGACTTTTCCTCCCATAGCTGTGGGAGAATTGTGGCTTTAAACAGAAAATAAACCAGAAAATTTCCTAGTAAACCCAGCAGAAGAGTTTATGACTTTTTTTTTTTCCCCTTTATAGATCAGCTTCTATATCTTTATTTTCCTGCTGCTGCTGCAGGGTTTGGGGCTGTTTTCTGGGAATTGCTGCTGGAGCAGCAGCTGTTCAGCAGTCTGGGCTCTACCACTGGCCCTGGGTGGCTGAACTGACCCTGGGGCTCCCTTTAGTGGCCCTCTGGCAGCAGATGCTCCATCTGCAGGGTGTAAATGGCTTTGTTCTGGTGGCTGGGCAGAGCCCAGGTGGTGGCAGAGCTCTGGATTTTGGGGACAGGGCATTATTGTGATGCTGTGGCAGCTTCCAGCTCCAGGGTGATGCTTTCAGGACCAGCTGGGTGGCTGCTCCTGGGGAGATGAGGGTGTCTTGTAGAAAAAATTTTTAATTTTCAAGCTGCAAAATAGACCTAAAAACTTTGTATTGTCAAGGGATTGGGGAGCACAGAAGCAGCCCAGCAGGAACCAGCCCAGGAGGAAGGCTGGGGGTGTGGGGCTGCCTCTATAAAGGTGAATTTTTCAGGGTGAAGTTGCAGGACATGAAAAGTGAGGTTTGCTGACCTGTCCAGACTGGTGTGTGCTGGGAGTGGCTATTCCCAGGGAGGTGTCCCTGCCCCTGCTGTGCATCCCTCCCCGTGGCTGATTCACTGAGCATCTCCCAGCTTTTGTCTGTGGGGATTTAGGAGTGGATATTGCTTGAGCGCAGGTATTTCTGCAGAAAAGTGGCGTTTCTGAAGGGCTTTCTGAAATCATTAAAAGTTTAATCTGGGATCTTGCCAGATGTGAACCCTCCCTGAGTGGCTTTCCAGGAGGTCGCAGGGAAGGCTCCTGGTGGCATCACAGGTTTGTTACCTCGCTTTAACCCTTCCTCATCCATCAGTTTTGGGTTCTCCAGGGATTGGGGTGCTCACTCCGATGGAGCCAGGACACTTCCAAGGGGTTTCCCACCTTTAATTGCTGCCCTGCCCCGCAGCTTTGGCCACTTGGAGCACCTGAGATGCAGAAAACGTGGTCAGAAACCCTGAGCAGCCAAACCTGTTCCTTTGGTGGGAGGGTGAGAGAGGCCAGACAAACCTTTTGCTTCTCCCCTGCTGCGTTTTCCACCCTCAGTGTGTTCAGGTGCACGTCACCAAGCTCTCCCCACGTGGAGAGCACCTAAATATTTATTTATTTTTTTTTTCCTTAGAGGTGACAAAGGTTAGAAGTGAATTTTCCTCATATTGACAGCTGGGTTATCTCGGGAAGGGTAATGAGGAGGCTTTAATGAAGCTACAGTATCTGCCTGAGAGTGGGGTTTTAGCCAGGTTGTTGCAAGAAGCATTTCTAATTAGGAGAGATTTAATTCCAGATTTTTGTCATCCCCCCCCCCTTCCCTCTTAATTATATTTGCTAACGTGTTTAACAGCTTTCCCTTCAGAAAAGAACAATTTATTCAAAGGTCATAAATAGATTCTGGCATTAATTACTCCAGGAGCCACACTGGGCTGCTCTGGAGAAAGCGACTCTGTGGGGAATGCTAAACCTTTTGCACTTGGATTTATCTGGGGTTGAAATCACTTTGTTTGCACACACCCCCCATCAAAGACACCTCCAAAAAAAGAAAAAATCAACCCCGAATAGCTGATTGGATCCACATTTGTGCCCAGTTGGAAACCCACGGGGATCTTGTAGCTAATTTCCCTGGGTTTTTGGAGCAAGCCTGTAAATCACAGCATCTCCCTTGATCTCTTTGAATTTGTTTTATAAGATTTGGGGGCGTTTTTTGTCGATTAGTTTGGGGTCCCGTCGTTGCTGTGGATGCTGAGCTGGAGCAGGGAGAGCAAAGCCTGGCTGGGACCAGTGGCAGAAGGACAGGGCTGAGCTGCTCCCTCCTCCTCACCCCCTCCCAAGCTCAGCCCAGCTTAGGTTAATAGTTTTTGTAACCTCCAGATTTTGGAGTGGCTGCAACATCTGTTCCAAGTGATAATAATGCAGTGCTGAGGGGGAATTAGCATACAGCTGCCGGGGTGGGGGAGAGCCTCTATAGAAAAATAAATGAATTTATTGATGGAAGATGAAGCCTCATTGCGTTTTCATAGTTCCTGGTAATTTTGGCAGCGTGGGCAAAATCTGTTCCTTTGCAGTGGGAAAGGACGGGGCTGGGATGTGGGACTCTGGTGTGATTTGAGGCTCGAGTGTCCTTTGTTTTGTCATTTCACCCAAAGCCAAGAGTACTTTTTGCTGGCTTTAGGTTCTTTTTGAAGGCTCAATCTGTCAGATGAGCCCTATTGCCTGGCTTGGGCTGGCTGTGTGTGGGGGGGAATATTTAATATCTCTGGGAGTAACTCTGCTGTCTCGGCGACCTGATCCGGTGGGTGGCATCCCTGTACGTTGTCCTCATGAAAATCTCTTTTTTCTTGCACTTTGGCTCTTGCTGTGGTCACCAGGAGCTGCAGGTTTGTGTTGGCACTTCCCTGTGCTGGTCCCTCTCCATCCTTCATCACCCTCAGGGGTCAGGATCCTGCTCACCCTGAGCAGGTGTCTGACCCACAGCTCTGCATCACCAGCACTGAGCTTAAATATTTCTATGACTCTTCCTCCCTGGTGTTTTTCCTGGGATCCTGTGATGTGACAGTTTAATTTTTCCTTGAGGGAGGGCAGACAAACAGGAGTTGCTTTGGGGAAATGCAGAGGAACGTGATTGAAGTGTTCTCCGAAGCCTCTCAGACTTGAAAGCGAATTTAAAATGCCCAGGTTTTAAAATTTATAAACCCAGAATGGTGATTGGCGAGATTCTGCATTCCCCTCCCTGTAAAATAATTTAAAAAATTAAACTGAAGCCAACCCACGTTCAGCTTTGGGCTCTGCCGGCAAGAGCCGAGTGAACAGGATTACCTGTTTAAGGTGGGGACAAAAACGATCTTAAACACCAGATTTAACTGGATGTGAATGCAAGGAGTGAGAATAAAACTTCAAGGGGTGGAAAGCAGCCTCATCAACCCAGAGAGGCAGAGAGGAACGTGCCAAAGGTGGGCAATAGGGAGGCTTGGGAATGCATAGGGAAGGAAGAGCCCCCTGCAGCCACCAGGTTTTGCAGGGTCTCTTCACAGGAAAATCTGTGTTTCTCTGAGCAGACGTAGAACTGCTCAAATCTTGTTTTGGTATAGGTGATATTTTTTTTTTTTATTTCCTCTCTGATTTAGAGGGTGTTTTTTTTGAGAGACAGCTCTTCTAATAGCAGTGTCAGGGTGTGAGGGTCCTGTGTGACACAGGAGTGTTCTGGCTCCACAGAAACCCGTTATTCAGCCGAGCAGGGCTGTCATTACCTGCCCCTGGTGCTGCCGAGGCAGGAGGAGCTGCTCCCACAGAGCCCGGGAGGAACCCGCACACAGAAAGAGATATTTAACTTGTCTGTGCTCGAGGTGCCTTAATAACTGCTTGGGTTTGTCTTTGGCACGTCAGCAGCCAGGCTTTGAGAGCTGAAGGATCAGCGTGGAGCTTCTCCTCCCTCCACCCACTGAGGGTTTTACTCAAAAATTGGACACAAATCCTCCTGGCGCTGGCTGCTCATCCCACCCGGAGCTGGCTCAGGTCTTTGGGGTTTGACATTTCCAGTGTGTGTTCAGCTGAAATGGATCTTCAGCCCCCCACCCTGCTCTCCCCAGCTCTGGCATCCTCGTGCTGTGCTCCCTGGAATCCCGGGGTGATGGAGGTCATGCCCAGCCCGGGGCTCCACATGCTGTCCCTGCGTGTTTTGGCATCGTTATTCCTGCTGTCCTCGGGAAAAACTTCTGCAGAACTTTTCTGGGGGAAAAAAACCCAGCAAAACCCCAAACAACTGTTGGATTTTTACAGTTCTGTGGGTTTAAGGCAGCTGTAAAAAGCCAGCTGTGGGGAGGGTGCTGTGGGCTGCTTCCCCACCCTGGTTCTTTAGGAATCTCCCTTAGCAGTGGATGTGAATGCTCAAAAAATCCTCTTGTGTTGCCATTTGCATTACTTTATTTGCATTACTTTTGGGATTATTTTTGTGTTACTCATGGATTCCCAGGTCTAAGCTCCACTTGGTACCAGGCCCTTTGCAAACAGAGGCCCTGATCCTGGACAAAGGTTATCCAGATAATCTGGGAATGCAGAGCACCTAGATCTCGTTCTGCCTGAGGAGAGCCATTGGGCAGAGTGATTTGTTGTCCCTCTGCCTTTCTGGGGCTTGGGGAGAGACAGCTGGGCTGGATTTTGTAATCAAGAATTTGTTTTTGTCAGGCAGGACTCAGCTGCTGGGTTATTGCTGGGTTATAGCTGTCCCTGTTTGTGTGTGGCTGCAGGAAGGAAGGGGACAGAAGTGTGAGTGCTTCTCCTCCTCTTCCTCCTTGGATGGTGCTGAGTCCCAGGCTTAGGACATGGATCCTTTTGCAGCTCCAGGAAGCTTGGGAGAGCTGTGGGACAGTGCCACTGCCATGTCCTCCTCAGCATTCCAGTGCTGTCCCTTCTCCAGGCTTCCCAGTGGGCACTCCCAGAGACCTCCCAGCCTGAAGAGAGGCTGGGGAGGAGGTTCTAGCTGCTGGAAGGGAGCTGAGCTGGATTTCCCAGCCCTCCAAGGGGTTTGGGAGCAGATTTGGGGCTGGTTTGGGGGGTCACACTGGCGCGAGACCTCAGAGCTCCTCGTGGAGGAAGTGGGCTGGGTCAGGAATGAAGCGGTCCAAGGTAAAGCCAGGAATTTGCAGGTGCTGTGTGACTGTCCCTCCTGCCCTTGGGATGCTGACCCAAGGCACCTGTGCTCTTTCCAGAGCATGGGAACTTGGGCTAAACAGGAGTGGGCTGGGGAGGTGGGGAAGGAGGATTCCATCCTGGTGATTGTGTAACCGTGGAGTCCTTCCCTGGGGATTGCAGAGCTGTGGTTGACCAGACTCTGGCTGGGCACGGGGCAGCTGGGAGCTCGTTCTGTGTGCTGGAGGAGGGACAAAAGTTCAAAAGTTGAGTGTCTGAGCAGGACCAGCAGCTCGATACCAGGGAAGAGCTGACATGGCTGGAAAGCAAAACTGGAGCTGCGTTTCAGATCGTTGCATCACTTTTACTGAATGTTCCTTGGATTACTCAGTGCAATGTGAAGAAAGTTTCCTGGGATGGGAGGGGGTATTTGGGAGTGGAGGAGGATCAAAAGCTCCATTAAATCCCTTTGGTCCCTCCTGCCAAGCAGGGAATGATGGATGAGAAGTGTGAGCACATCCTGGGCTCACAGAGGGGTCAGCTGTCCCTGGGGTCTGCCTGTGCCCCTTAGCACACACTCGGTGATTTGGGATCTGGGAAGAGCCACCAGGGGCTGGCCTGAGGTGCTCTACCTGTGCCTTCAGGATCCAAACCCAGAGGTGGCAAGGCTTTGTTCCCTGGAAGGCTCCAGTAACCATGCCCAGCAAGGGAGGCTGGGCAGGGCTGGGCTCCCTCGCCCTCTCCTGGGTTGGGAGCCCTTTGCCAGAGCTCCATCAGGCAGATGTTGGTCGCTGCTGGAGCCCTGGCCAGGGAATGCTGTTCCTGGTGCAGCGTGCTCCAGGAAAAGCCTCCGTCTGCTCCGTGAGTGTAAGCAGAAGTGACGGGTCACGATGACTTTACATGACATGTTATTTTTGCTCCCCTCCCCGAGGCACTCAGCAGCTGGAGAGCCTTTTCCCCATGGAGCTGGAGGCAGCACTGCTTTGAATAAGAGCTTTTTACATTGGAAGCTACACCTCAGGAGAGATGTTTTATTTCCCTGGCTGTTTATAGCCCTGTAAAATACTGTGGAGCCTTCATTTTCCCTCTTTGCGTGGTCTCCGTTGCATTATGCAGAGGAACAATTTATTCCTAACAGCTCAGCCTAATGTGTGCCACAGCCATTTCCACAGGAGCCAGACCTGCCTTAATGTTTGCTGGATGGCTTTTTAAATGCATCGTGCTGGCTCCTAAGCCAGGCTTTTTACCAGCTCCTGCTCAGAGCTGAGTGCACGTAAGTCTGACAAAAACCTTCGTGCTCGTTCTCGCACCTCAATTCTGTGCTTAAAAAATCCCTCCCCGAGTTCTACGTTCTGTGTGTGTTGGTGGAGGCAGTTGCTAAGAGAAGGGATAATTTAAAGCAGAAGGAAGTCATACATGCAGCTGTACTAAAAATTAACTTCAGTTGGGTGGTACTTAGGAAATTATAGCAGGGATGCTGCCAAAAAAAAAAGGGGAAATGAAGAGTCTGCGTTTGACTGGGTGTTGATACTGTCTTAACTGTGTCAATAAAGTCACTTTAATTCGTGGGTCAGTGAGCTTTTTTAGGGCTGCTGCCTGTTTAGACTTATTGATCCTTTCCCATTAAGCTCCAAATATTGTCCTTTCCTGTCCAGACGATTCTCAGCCCACTCCAGCAGAGTGGGTGGCTTTGGAAAAGGAGATGGAGTGGAGCAGCTGAGAAGGAATCAGATGCTGCTGCCAGCTCCCCTCTTCACCCCTCTGGCAGAAATACAGCATTAATGGTCCAGCCCAGCATATCCCTGGGGCCTTATCTGCATCCTCAAATTGTACCAAATTAATTAGCCCGGCACAGCAAAAGCAACCCAACCTTCCCTAACGCTCTGCAAATGCAATTACCCTGGTACCAGAGTTTATTTGAGAGATTCCAATTAACAGTCAGCTTTGCTTGTGCACTGTCTGGTGGAGCTGCTCCTGTCTGGCTGGTAAATACCTCATTAAATCCTGTTCCATGGAATCCCAGACTGGTTTGGGTTGGAAGGGAGCTGGATGCTCATCCAGTTCCATCCCTCTGCCCTGGGCAGGGACACCTTGCACCTGGAGCAGGTTGTTCCAGAGGAAATGGGGTCCCGGGGAAATAGCTGGGTTTGACAGGACCCAAATCAGTGCAGGAATGGAGGGAAGCAGGGCTGGCTCCCAGAGAGCCAACCTGGATTTTCCCATTGTCTCACAGGGAGATTTCTCAGTGGAGTTTTCCTGTTTCACTGAGTGTAAATCAGTGCAGAATTACACAAGGGTCGGTGCTTGTGATTAATTCCCACATGCAACTTCCCATGTTTAACTTCCCGACTTAAACAATTTACCAAAGCCTGGTTTGAAAAAAATATACCCCCCTCACAAAATACAAAATAATGTTCTTTCTTATTTTTAGCAGAGGAAAAAACCAAAAAGGATAAAAAATATAAAAATATTTCTCTGCTTGTGTGTGTTTAGCCCTGTTATCCTGGCTCAGAAAGGAGGACTTGCCTTACAGAAATATGAAGCCAGATCTGGAAACTGTTCAGTCAAAGCATCCAGGAGATTTTGGGAGGATTTCTAACCCCCTCTAGCCCCAGGTGCCAGCTTTGGGTGCACCCCTGATGTGTTACTGTAATAAATGAGTGTTAGGAGCTGCCAGGAATGGGATGTGGGTGTTAAATTAGAGGGTCCTGGTATCTTGTTATCCTCCCTAAGCATTAATTTTTATAAATATCCAGAGCCTTGCTTCCCGTAATCGCTGGGATCTGTTCTCAGTGGTGGTTTTTATGAGCTGGGGACCTGACCTTTTTAAGCAGCTTTACAAATTAAGTAGCCAGTAGATTAATTTTCTGTAGCCTGTTTTCATCATACGGAGCAGGAGCTGATCTGCATTGCTGTGGCAGTAAATTTTACCTCTGGAGCTTGGGAAGGGAGGGGCAAAAAATATCTTCCAGATAAGGTAAAATAGTCACATCCTCAAGGAGAGATTGAAATAAATTGGGTCAGAAATGAAGCTCCCCTGGTTTTAATTCAGGGGAGGTCACGGACAGGGTTGTGCCCAAATCCAGGGAGGTTTGGAGTCTGTGGCCAAAATTTAAGCACTGCTCACTGCAGGAAGATCTTTAATTCGTTGTGGTAACAAATCTCTTGATGCTTTAGGAAACTTCCCAGAACCAGACTCAGTTCTGGCTGGAGTCTCTCGTTAAATTCCACTCTTGCAAAAAATGACTCGAAATGGGAAGTGATTTCCTTTTTGTTGCCTGTTTTCTTCCTGTGGTGTGGACTGGGATGGCTGAGCTGTGCAGGGGGAGGCTCCGTGGGCAGAGCCACTCGTGGGGCTGGTTTAGGGCAGCCCTGCCCCTGCTGGGGCTCAGAGCATCATTCCCAGGATTAGGGTTTCCTCTCAAATACGGCGCCAGGGTCAAGGAGTGATGGCTCTTGTGCTTTTCACCTGGCTTTCACTGACGTCTCAGAGTGATTGCAATGATGCTTGATACTCTCTAGTAAGGAATTAAACCTCTCCCTTTCCTCCACAAGGGCTGAAAATGCTTAATTGAAATCTTACAGATAGAATACAGCCTCTAATCTTAAAAAAAAAACCACCAAAAAACAACCAGCCAACATCACAGTAATGCCAGTGGCCTCTTCATCCTCCTCCTGATCAAAGTTCATTCTGATTTTTATCTTGTGCCTACATTAAATATGGTGGTTAACCTTCAGATTTCCTGTCTCGGCCTCCCAAGCTGTGTGATACTTACAGTTACTCTTCAGTTAATTAATTTCCTTGCAGTGCTGAAAGAGAGAGGAACTGATACCCTGAATGCAAATTGCCCAGGGCAGCACAAGTGCTTTAGGTGGAAAGAAAAATGGGTGTTTGTGCCTGTGGTTATGGGTGGGTTTTCCTTTCCTGGGACAGAGGGATGGGTTTGGGGTTGATATATTTGGGCAAGTAGGATTTTTGGGACGTGCTCTGAAGGTTTCTGGAGTCTGGTAGAAACTCATGGGAGTCTTCTCCTGATGCCAGGGGAGTTCTGAGTACCCAGCTGTGGGTTTATCACTGGGAACTCCGACATTTTCCTATTGCTGGGGGGAAGATGCAGTGCAGGGGGCTCACCCCAGCCTCGGTTTAAATGTGGGCATTGCCAAAAGCCCTTCCTGTTCCCAGCACTGCTTCTCCCCAGTACTGAAATGCAACAAAACCGTTTCATTACTGAAAGCTGAGGAGGGGAAGAAAGCCCTGAGGGCCTTGGGGCTGCCTGTCCATCCTCGCTCCCTGGGCACAGGCAGCCTCCAGATGCTGGCACAGCCACCCCGGGCTGCTTTCCCCAGCTCTGCCAGCCCCTGCTCCAGCTCCTGCTGCTGCCCAGAGCTGGAGGTTCGCTGCTCAGCTCTTGCCCATCACCCAGGAGGCCCAGGGCAGTGCTTGCTCCCTCCCCAAGCGAGGTCTGGCTTGTAGGTCCCGTGGCACAGGAGAGTTTTTCACGTGTGAGGAGCAATGCACAGGCCCAGGGGCACCCCACGACCCCATTTCTGCTGCTTTTTGGGGTGAAGAAGGTGCTGAGCTGCTCGAGCCAGCCCCACCTCTGCCCTGAGGAGCTGATGGCAGCGCAGAGGCTCCGGTGTGCTGCCACAAGCATCCAGGGACCTGTTAAAAAGCACATTTTGGGCTCAGTCTTGTGAAAATGCAGCTTGATTTCGTGTGCAGGTCTGCATCAGTTCTCCAGAATGTGAGAAGCGTTCTGGTTTTAATTCCTTCTCTAGGCAGGAGCTGGGGGGTGTCTTTCAGCATCATTACCTGGTGCCATTAAGAGAAATGTTCTGAGAATTATGTTGTCTGCTTCTAAAAATGCCATCCCGGCCCCTGGGGTGATGTTTCGGGGCTGTTTCTCTCCGAACCCACTGGCCTGGTTTCCAGCAGGGCTCTGGGGGTGGCTGGCAGCCTGGGCAGCAGTCCAGAGGTGTCACCCAGCCCAGGTGTCACGGTGCCCGTCACCGGGAGCGGGCTCTTTCCACCTCCTGGCATGCAGAACTCCTCTGCTGCTCCAGTGATCTGGGAGCTGAACTATCCCCTCCAGGTCTCGTCTGGAGCTGCAAATCTCACTACAACAGGCACTTGCAGTTTTTCCAGGCTTTTATTTCCTCCGTCACCCATTTGAGAGGTAGAAGCTGCCACGAACTCGGTGTTACAAACGTTTTCCTTGGCTGAGCGTTTGGTTTTTGCAGTGGTGATTTCCCTGTGGGTGATGCCCTGCCTGGGCTCCGTGGGATGAGTGTGGCAGGAGTTTGTTTGTTCTGGTACCCTGGCACTTCTTGCACCGAGGAAAACAACGCATTTAGTTGTAATTTTGGAGGTTTTGTGAAAGTGAAGTGAGGCTGATTGGAAAGGAGTCACCCCACAGAGTGACTGCGTGCAGAAAAATGCAACTGTGTTGCATTTTACCCATGATGGATGAATAATGCCATGGCAGCCATACAAGCTCTTCCCAGAAAAGTCTTCTGGATGTTGGAAGATTGCATGCTGGAATTTCTAAAAGCAGATTTCTTGTGATGTTTTAAGGAAGCAGAGTCTGCAGTGAGGCTGCTGTGTGCCCTGAAATGAGGATGTTCCTCTGTCTAACGTCAGCTCAGGGGTGTTTGGGGATCATAAAATCACAGATTTTGTGGAAGGGACCATAAAGCTCACCAGAGCCATGGGCAGGGACGCCTTCCTCTAGACCAGGTTGCTCCAAGCCTTGTCCAACCTGGCCTTGAACACATCCAGATACCAATGAGTATTTAAAATCTACTCATCTGTGACTCCTCTATAACTGATACATAAAGGTTTTTAATTCAGCTTGCATGTTTGCTTACTGTTTGTTTTGACAATTTTGCATGAATGACATTGGAGTACCCTATTGCAGATGCCCTCCAATCCCACCCTGTGGTTCACAAACGTTTCAAAGCTCGGCTCTTCACCATTTTTTCAGGGCAGCTTGGTTTTAAAGAGACAAAAGTGAGTTGTGGGAATGTCTTGAATGAGCCCAGGCTCGCAGGCTGCTGCCAGCACTGAATGCTTGGCATGACAAGTCTGGATTTGCTGACTTGGCTGCTATTGACTCACCTGAGAGCTGCAGCAGAGCTTTTCTCATCACTGTCCTGTCAGAAGTTCATCAAGGTTCCAGTCCCTGTGCCAGCCTGAGGAGCAGGAGGACAAAGCCTGCCTGGAAAGTTCCCTGGAAGAGCAGCATTGCAGTGTAACTCTAGCTGGGCTTACGCAATTCCTGCTTTTCCTCAAGAATATCTGAGTGGTCTGTTATAATTTGATTGTCATGGTTCAGGTCAAGTCCTGTCTCAGAGCTTTGGGTTGGCCCAAATGTTTTGAGTTTTCTCTGCAGGAGCCTTCCCACGCACAGGCTTATCTCATTTCTTCATCTGCTCTCATCAGGATTTATTTTTCACATGTCCCATCTCTTATCTGTGGTCGTGTTTTCGGAGGGAAGTGTGATCCTGGGTGAGGCAAACATGAGGTCCGGACTTCACAGCAATAGCATGAGCTAAGACATCTCTCTTTTCATTCTTTTATCTTTTCCTTTTTTCCCCCTTTTTTAACTGAGCTCCCCTGATGGAGTTGCGTTTCTTCCAGCAAGAAAAGACTGGGTTTGAGGAGTGTGGAAGGGAATTCTTCACTCAGGATGCCAAATGTGGGCAGATTGAGCAACACCTCCAAGCTCTCCTGCTCCCAGGCTTTCTGCAGTCTCAGATTTAATTGCTCTGGATTTGTCTGTCTGCTGTGGAGACACCCAGATCTGGGATGCAGGAATCTGAGATTCCTGGATTCTGTGAGAAAGCCCCAAAGAACCACCTTGGGTGGATTTGCTGATGAACCTTGGAAGTTTCTGGGTTTCTCTTCTGGTGGTCTTCCCACACTCAGGGATGCAAAGCCTTTGCTCCCTGCCTTGCCATCCATCCCCCAGGAGCTGCTGGACACCAGGGCCACAGAGGGGTTGTGCCCACCTGGTTTTGCCAGAAGCTCTTGTTATTCCTGGGATTGGCTCTTCAGGTCTCTAAGAGATATCCTAAAAGATCAATTTCCAGAGTGCAGTCAGCGACACAGGGATTTGATTGGGGTCTTCCAGAACCTCAGTGAGAAGAGTTTGGGTTACACAAACCTCAGACCTGTGGCTGGGGGGGTTGCACCTGTTGGACCCGCTGGATTTGGGGTGGTTGGGGCAATTTCAGCCCTTGTAAGCGCCATGGACGAAACCCTCCCAGGCATTGCAACCAAAGCCTTCAAACCTTAACGATTCCCGGCGTCTGCAGGCCCGGGAGGGCTCCACAGAGGAGGGAAGCGCTGTCAGCAGTGGCAGCTCCAGCGTTTTCTTCGGGAAGTTGCAGCTTCCTTCCGCTCGTTTAGAGCCCCTGAGTGCCGTGGGGTGACCCTCGGATGGACGGACGGACGGAGCGCGCCGTTCCCCCGGGGGTGTGGGATCTGCTGGCTCCTGGCACGGGCTCTCAGAGCCCCCCCTGTCACCAGGAGGAGGTTTTGGGCTCTGGGGAGGTCCTCACTGCTGGTTCAGCTCTCAGCACACAAACATCTGGGCTTGCCTCTGACGTCTTTTCCCTCCTCCGGACTCACGGATGTCGCCGGATCCTGGTCCCCTCCTCCAGCCCTGAGTTATCTTGGACTCTCAGCTGCCTGATGGATGGGGGGTTTTAGCCACACTTACAGCCTTCTTTTGGCTTTTCTGTTTTTTTTTTTTCCATATGTCATGGGGGAAATTAACCTGGCAGGCTTCATGGGGAGGTCAGGAGAACTTCCCTTGGATAAAATGAGCTCTTGGAGCCCTGGGCTTGGCAGGGTGGCAGCAGGACCCTCTGAGTGTCCTCTGGGGCTGAGGTTTGGGACCTCTAGGTATTTAACAGGTTACTCCAGAGTCTCTGTTTGTTATTTTTTTTAAATTTTATTTTGTAGTTTTAAATTATTTTTTCACAATTCCATGTATATTCTGGTTTCCGAATCAGAAACCAGATCAGTCCGCGAGTTTTACATTGTTAACTGAGAGACCTCTTCCCTTTGAGAGCCCACAGGCCATGATGGGAAGTTCCTGTAGGGTAACAGGAACTTTTTTTGTGGTATTTTTGTCCCTGTGAGCCGTGCCAGGGTGATGATGAGTGAAGGTGTGAGGATGAGCAGGGCTTGGCAGCCTGTCCTGCTCTGGACCCCTGGTGTGCTTCTCTTGGGCAAGGTGGAAGCTCCTGGTGAGTTTGTGCAGGAGTTTTTCATCCCCCCTGAGCTCTGGCTGATTTTCCTCCCCGGGAAGGACCTTTCCTTGCTGTAGGTTTGCTTTGCCCCAGTCCTCCCAGTGCCCCTGCTCTGGGCGTTTGCTAAAATCCATGGTTGCTTTCCCTCGGGTGCTTTCCTAGGGATAAATGGTGCTTGTGAGTGGATGTGAGAAGGAGAAGCTGTGGAGAGGTCAGCCCTCATCAGTGTTTCAGGCTCATTAATCAGCCTCCCTAAGTGGAATTTGCCCAGCCCTGGAGCGCTCAGCAATGGGAATGGCTTTGAAAGGGGAAGGAGGGGGGGGGAATAATAGTGCTAAACTGTTTGAGAAATAATTTCATTCTCCACTTCTCTATAGATAAATCTGCTGTCCAACAACCTGAAATTTAATCTGTCCATCTGAAGTAATTGATGAGCTGCGACTTGAATCCAAATGCGAGTGGGAATTCTCTGCAGAGAGGTTTTGTGCTGCCTCTGCACCAGAGACAATGGGGCAAAGCTGGGGAGGAACAAAGCCTGGAGGAACAAAGCCACGGGAGATTTGGTGCTGCTGGGGGGGAATACGAGCTCCACTGGTGCTTTTGACTCATTGCTGGTCCCAAAACTGTCCTGGAGAGCTTTTGATGTGCAGGGGAGCTGGATGGGGCAGAGCCATTTGGAGAGATCAGATCCAGGCTGTGGTTTTCAGTTTTACATCAGAGAATGGTTTGGGTTTGAGGGGACCTTGAAGACCACCTAAAGACCACCCTGCCATGTGATGGCTGCAGCCTTGCAGTTCCCACTGGACGCCGTTGGACTTTCTCTCCATTCCTTCTGCTGGAGGAAGCCAAGGGAGTTCTGGTGCCCCTTTGCAATATCAGAGTAGCACAGGGGGACTCTCCGTGGCTCAGAGATGCATCCTTTGGCTCTCTGCAGAGGTTTGTGCCACGGGACACCTGTTTTCCCCTTGTAAATGATGTGTTTTCTCAAGGAGAGAGCCTCCCTTGCCCGTTTGCAGAGCCTGTGATAAGCAGATGCTCCCAGCTCCCGTTGAGGACTCACTTCTCGCCCGGCGCTTTCGAGCGGTGCCGGCAGAGAGATAAGAGGAAATCTGACATCAGGGCCAGGAAGTGCTAAAGAAAGTCCCTTTCCTCATTCATCAGCGGGGTTATCTCCCCCAGCAGAGCTCCAGCATTCCTTGCATGCTGCAGGACACATTTCAAGCCCACGGCTTTGGCCGCGCTGGGCACGTGGCCGCGTGCCCGGACATCCTGCGTGCCATTGTGTGCTCGTCCCAAGCCTTCTCCTAAAGGCCCTTTCCAAAATGCTGTGAGCTGCTGGATGTTCCTGCCCTTCCAGGATCAAAATCATCCTCCTCATTTCCTTCCTTTTCTTGCGTTTTATGGCATTTTTTAGGAGCCTCTCAGAGACTCCCAAGTTTTGCGTGCACGTTCATCCCAAGCGTAAGGAGCAGGGGCCGCCTTGATGCTCCTCCAGACCCCACCTGGGATCCCTGCTTGACTGTTGAGCAGCTGCTGCTGCACTTTCCAGCTTTTTGTCTGTCTCTGCTCAAGAAAACAACAGAGACCCCATCCCTGGTGGGATTTAATGGGGTATGGATGTGGACATTTAGGGACATGGCTGACTGGAGGGCTCGGCAGTGCTGAGTTGATGGTCGGACTCGATCTTAGAGGTCTTTCCCAACCAAAATGGTTGTGTTTTTCCATTAACAGAGCAGTTTTGGTGGGTGTCAGAAGCATTTGTAAAGGCCTTCAAGCCTTTAGGGCTGGGATGTGTTCCCAGCCCGCCTCAAGGTGCTTGAGGGCTCTTTTCTGATGAATTTGCATTGGAAATGGCTCCTGTCTTGTCAGAGCAGGTGCCACGGGTGCCCAGTCATTTGGGGACCACATCGAGGGGCCAGAAGTGGGGGTGTGAGGAGGAGTGAGGGGCTGAGTCACCCACACCCTCCCAAAGATTCCTCTCCCACCCCCAGAGCTGGAGTTCCCAATTGCAGAAACATCCGACCTGCCCTGGGGTGGCTGGGTGTGTCCCTGCTGAGATCCCAGTGTCCCTGTGCAAAGTGGAGTTACCCCAAGTGCCAAATTACCCCTTTTTTTGACCTCCCCTGAAGGCACCTCCAGTGTATTTCTGAGTTTGAGTGGCACAAAAACTCGTCAGCACAACCCTTTGTTTGCCCTGTGATCATCTGAGGAGTCTCTGAACTCACCGAATCCAGTAAAAGACCTAAAATCATGAAAACTTTCTCTTAAACAGAGCATCCCAGAAGCTGCTGAGGAGCTCCCAGAGTGTCCCAGGCATTGGGGCTGTCGGCCACCCCGTGTGCAGGAGGGTGGCTGAGGGCTCCCAGTGGGAGTTCAGGGCAGTTCATTCACTTTGACTCTGCAGAGTGGTTAAAAATAAGCAGATCTCTTCCGAAACTGGGTGAGTGCAGGTGATGGGGCCCTTCTGCTGCCTCTCTCTAGTGCTGGTTCTTTACAACCCTCCAAGGGCTGGGGCAGAGCTGACCACGCTTTCCTCATCTATTATCAGGCTTCAAGGTGTTCTGTTTTACCAGACGAGTTTCTTGCTCTGTTTGGCACAATCCCATCCCTGTTCCAGTCACCTCTTCCCCTTGGCTTTAATTTCCCTCTCTGATGGGCTTTGCAGTGCCCAGGATGTTCTCCCCACCCAAGGATCTGTTCCAGAGCCTGGAGATGTTGGTAGCCATAGAATTCTCTGTGGTCTCAGGTCTGTTTCCAGAGCTGAGCACGGTGTCTGTGCCCAGAAGCCATGGCTGGTGGCTCCCGAGGGTGTTTTGGATGCACAGGAGGGAGGTGGCAGGGCTGGGAATTCGTGTTGGTGGTGCTGCCTTGTACCAGGGGAGATCTCAGGACCCTTCTCAGCACCCCTCGCTCGAAGCAGATAAATGACACCACTGATTTTGGGCCTGACAGGTGCTGAATGAGCCCCATGGAGAACATTGATTTCTCTCCCTCTTTTGTCTCCTGTGAAACGCTTGCTTGTCCAAAGGTGTGATTGACTGGTGAATAAAATGGCCTCGGCGCAGCCCTTGTTAAATTGGAGCTAATTTTAACATGTGGCCGTGGAATAACAGTCTTGAGCCAAGAATTCATCATCTTCCACCAGCAGCGACCTCAAAATGCCAAAAAAAATAAAAAGCACACGATGACACTTTGCAGATTGGCCACAGAAGTGCCAGGAGTGAGTCATGCCACCAACACCCACGCCGGGTGTCCCCACCTGGACTTCTGGTGCTCGAAGAGTGAGGGTGAAACCCACCTGCAGTTGTCATCCCGAGTGGTGGCTTTTCCTGCGGGCAGCGTGGTGGCCTTGCTCTGCTGCCAGCTCCTCGCTGGTGGAGCAGGACTCTGGTTAATTGTGCTTGTTGTGTTTTACACCAGGCCTCTTTCAGCAGCTCTTTAAATAGATGATGGGCTTTTTCCTCGGTGTTTGTCACCTGCTGGCACTCAGGGCCTGGCTGGTGTCACCTGGAGCTGCAGGAGGGCACTGCCACTGTGGCAGGTGCCTCCTCCTCACTTACCAGCTGTGGTGAGGTGCTTTCCACATCTGAATTGGATGAGAAGCATCACTTTTGGCCTTTGGTTCCTTCACTGGCACAGGTTCCCCTGAGCAGCTGTGCCTGCCCCATCCCTGGAAGTGTCCAAGGCCAGGCTGGACAGGGCTTGGAGCAACTCGGCACAGTGGAAGGTGTCCCTGCCTGTGGCAGGGGGTGGAAATGGATAATCCTGAAAATCCCTTCCAACCCAAAGCATTCTGTGATTCTGGTTTTGTGCTGCCCAGGCTGGGATGAGCGGGAGCTGGGGAGGGAATGCTGCAGAAGGGCAGGGCGCTTCTGCAGAGGAAGTTTGCATCTTACTGTGTGTAATTGTGGCTGTACCCTGTGCCATTAACTTTCAAAATTGGAGGCTTAAAAGGATTTAAAATAAGCACACGCTGGAACTTTGGAATCAATGGGACTGCAGTGCAGCAGCACGCGCAGCCTGGGGTGCAAATTCTTGCAGAGGCCCAGGAGATAAAGTTATGAAATAACCTGTGTCAGCAAGAGAGCCTGCAAAGCAATTCCAAAAAAAAAAAAAATATCAAACAGAAAACCTCCCAGTCTAGACACTTATATTTACTGAGGTGTTTATGTGAGATAGAGGAATGCCCTAGAAAACCAGATTTGTTTTCAGTCTCTGCCTCTGGCACGTGCTTGTCTGATGAGAAGGCTCTGATGTGATGGGACTGTCCTGTGCCACCTCCCGTGCTGGGGGAGCTCTGCTCCCGCTCGCTGGCCCCGTGGCGTGGGGGAGAAGGGTAAAAGGTTATTTCTTGCTTTGTGTAGGTCGGTCAGCCTGCTGTTAATGAGGTGGCTTTGCTAATCCACGGCTGGAAAACCTGGTGTCTAATCCCCGAAGCAGCGCTAACGAGGAGCCGCGGCCGCGTCTGTGGAGATACCACGGCCCCAAAGACTCTGCTCTGATTCTTTTAATTAAAAGAAAATTAAGCCATTTTCTTTTGCTTTGAACCCCGGGCGAAGTTTGCAAGCAGTGTCTTTGCGTGGTGTGTGTTTGATGACAGCTTGGGGAGCTGAGATTGTGCCAAGTGACAAAACCGGGCCGAGGGAATCCACCCAAAGGCAGCTTGGCTCCTCTGCCTGTTGATCACATGGGGGTGATTCACCCCCTTAATGGATTGATTTCCTTAGGATTCTAACATGTTTGTTAGGTATTTGTAAGGAATTTGCTGAAAAAGTGAAGAGTTGCCTGAAGATACAGCAGTAAATTGAAGGTACTTTACAGTGAGGATGCAGAAAGAAGGGAAGTTAATTGGCTGGCTCAGCACATGAGGGATGTAGATGATGCAGCTTCAAAAACGAAGCAGGTTTTTGTTTTTCTCTTCTTTAGCTCCTATGCTGCCAGGAGCAAGACCCTGTGGAGTCCTCAGGCTTCAGAATCCCTGGATAATTGTGGATAAACAACCTTTTATTGCTATAGCCAAAGACAGGATTTTTTTTTAAAAGAGAAACTTGATGTTGCTCTGCCAGTCAACCTTGCTGGATAACCAAAGGTTTGGGTTGGAAGGGATATTGTAGATCATGCAGTCTGACCCCTGGGCAGGGACATCTTCCTCTATCCCAGGTGGTTCCAAGCCCTGTCTAGCCTAGCCTTGGATACTTCCAGGGATGGGCCAGCCACAGCTCCTCTGGGCAGGGCCTCTCCACCCTCCCAGGGAAGAATTCCTTCCCAATATCCCATCTAACCTTGCCCTTTGCCAGTTTAAAGCCATTCCCTTTTGTCCTGTTGCTGTAACACATGTCCCTTCCGTAGGGAAGCAAATGGGATCATGCTGCAAATGGTTAAATGTTCAACACTGGGCTTCTGTGGAACATCAGCTGTAATTTATATTTGCCTTCGACCTTGAAAGGGAAACGTCCTGGCTTGAGTTTTGCAGCCCTTCTGCGACGTTACCTTGGGAGAAACTTGTTTTTCAAAGGGGCGTTGTGTTCCTGGCGTGCAGCTGAGAACACAGGAGCCCTCGCAGGGCACCCAGAGTCTGACATCCCCAGAAACAACAAATAAACTCCTGCCTGGCTTTGCAGCGCGAGTTTCTCGGTCCCTGCTCACTTTGTCTTGCATTTATTTAACTCAGTAAATCTCAGCTGGAATTTGTGCCTGTGCCTCGCTCACTTTGCCCCTCCTTTTCTCCTTTTTCTCCCCCAGTTTCTGTGTTTGAAGAACATCCGGACCTTCCTAAAAGTGTGTCACGACAAATTTGGGTTAAGGAACAGTGACCTCTTTGATCCCTTTGACCTCTTCGATGTGCGGGATTTCGGAAAGGTAAGAGTTACTCCTGAGCTCCTGGGAAGGGATGAGTCTTGCCACTGGGGCTGTTCCCTGGGTTTGTGCTCCAGGTTTGGGATGAAAATACAAAGGTTTTGTGGTTTTCTGAGCAGCTTCTGAGAACTGGGCACCAGTTCCCCTGTGCTTGTGGTGTATTTCGGATTCTGCCATGCCCGCAGTGTATTTAGGCGCTGTTTTAGTATATTTGGGGGTTGATTCTGCTCTGATCTCAGTGAAGGGTGACCAAGCCTTCAAGTTTTCTGCTTTAGATTAAAATCTCTCTGGGCTCTCAGTCTCCAAAGGATGTGACCCATGTGTTTTTGAGAGGAACCAAACCTTGCACAGGGTCCGCACCTCGCTCAGTCCTTCCCCATCTGCTGCCGCCTCTGCAGAGCAAAATAACTGCTGAAATCACCACTGATTTTTGTCCCGTGGCCAGTGAGTGTCTGCGGGGTCAGGGAGTTTCATGGCAGGGTGAAATGAGTGCGCTGAGCTGCTCAGAAATGTGCTGCTGTAAGCGATGGTTGACACCAAATACCGAACGAGGAAAACTCTGCCTGGTTTTGACAAGTGGCTCTTGTTCTGATCCCCTGCCTTTGACACCAACTGCATCAAGGCTGATGGATACAGGGCTCTGGGAAGCCATCACCCAGGACAATTGCTATATTCTTCAGCAGAAAAGGTGATAAAAGATTTATTAAAGCTCTGTATTGTTTTACCTGTTTCGAGCTGCCAGACATAAGCTGCTGGAAGACATCTTCCCTTCTGATTATCCAAGGAGTAGATTTTCACTGCTGATGGGGATATATTATTTGATATTTATTGCCTAATTTATTTCTGGACCATTATGTGGAATGTGCAATTGCAGTGCCTTGTTTTATGAGGTTTTTTTTGATTTATGGAATGCAAGAAGCAGTTGTTGTTCTGGGAATATGAATGCACAGAAGGAACCTTTTGAGCTGGGGAAGGAACTGCTGCTAATTAAAATGCTGCTTTATCGTCACATTGTCTCTTGCTTTGTGCAGTTTCAGATTGCCTCTGATGCCTGTTAATAGGGCCTGGTGTTAAACACTGCTGGAACACATCAGCTGATGAGCACAGTTTGCTTTCCTTTCTGGTCTGCTGAGAGAACAGCTCTTCCCTCCCCCTGTTCTCTTTTTTGGGGGTGCATTCAGCTTTGTGGCTTGGGGAGGTGATTTGCCACTCCCTCTTTCCTCAGAGCAATCTGTTTTTTTAGGAGACTTGGGAAAGAGATGTGTCATAAACTTTCAAGAGATCCAAATGTGCTTTATTGCCTGCAACATGCTTTTCATGTTGTCGTCATCCTCAACCAACCATAGAAAGTGTGGGAAGCACAGCCTTTCTGTACAAAAAACTACATTTTTTTTGGGTTTTTTTATCAACTTGGTGGAGGTATCAGCTGTCCAGCTCTGCACCACCCTAAATCCCTCTGGAAGCCTGTCAAAACATTCCCATTGTCTTCACCACCTTTCATTCCCACATTACCCTCAGATCTGTGTTCAACAGTGGCAAAGCAAATAAACAGGGAAAAATCTGCTGTTGACCAGAGCTCCTTTTCCGTTTTGAGTCACAGCGAGAGCGAAAGGAGTCTCTAATCCACGTCCCCACTGGCCAAACACAGACTTCACACACAAAAATTTCTTCCTGGAGCTATTCACTCCTCAGATCAATGGTGTTTTCTTTGGTTACAAGACACTTACACCACGTAGGAGGCGTTTCTGATGGAACACAGTAGCAGCCGGGCGTTTAATTGCAGAGGGGCTTTGGTGGAGTGGTGTTGGGTGTTTCCTTTCTGGATGCCGCTGGGAGAGTTATTCCTCTCCTCCAAACCAAAAGGCCACTGGGACAGCAATTACCAGCAGCTTTTGGGATTGCTGGAGTGTAATTACCGAGGAGAAAGGCGGGGGCTTGGTGCCAACTTCTGCGTAAAGGGCTTTGAATCTTTGGGGTTTTTTAGTGTTAGAAAACCACTGGTGCTTTAAAAGAGGATGAAAACTCAGATCCCTCAGTCTCGCCTTGCCCAGCTGTTATTCTGAGAGAGGTTTCCGTGTTTCCATCACTCCTTTTGGCTCCTGAGCCAGGGCTTCTGCAAGGAGGAGCCACCATGGGAGCAATGGAGCCCCTTCCAGTTCTTGCCTGGGGGCTCCTCAAGTGCAGGTTTACTCCTGGTTTTGCTTCTTCCTTGAGTTTTAAGCTTGGGAAGGTACTTTTTGCCGTCAGCAGGGTCACAGCTGGTGAGATGGGATCGTGAACTGTGTGGGCTTCTCCAGCCAAAATCCCAGGGGAGCTGGAAAGCTCCGTCTCTGGCTCTGGGGGATGTCGGGGAATGGGTGCGTGCGGGCTCCTCCCAGATGGATGCATCACATTCCCTGGGATCTGCAGTGTCTCCCAGCTCCCCATGACGCCTTTAGTTTTAGCTTTTATGTTTTTTAGATTCTGTGCTGTTTTAGTGGGTAGTTCTGGGTTTCATATTAGGTGCTACTGAGCTCTCTTCACAGAGCAGGCAGACAAAACAATTCCTTCTCTAGCTCGAGACCAAGGACAGCTTTCAGGCCCAAGAACAAAAACAACGGTGAAGTGAGAAGGAAAAACAAGGAGGATGGAGCTCCATAACCTGAAGCTGTGGTTGGGAAATTTGACTCTAATATGCTAATGGACCAGAACTTACAAAAGTGTGGGACCTCGTGATCAGGGGTCCATTTTGTGACCATTTTGGGTTCATCTTGGGTGTGGCCCAGCCAGGCTCTTGTGTGGCCCAGATGTGTCTATTGAGGCCTTTTAATAAATCCCTGCATTATCCTTTTGCTCTGTCTGGTCTCTGCTCCAGGTCAGCCTCTAGCAGGGATCACCCAGGGGAGCCCAAAGGCAACTTCCAATTGCTCATGGCCAGTTGAAATTGCTCACAGCCAGCTCTCTTTCCCCATGTCCAGTTCCTAAGCAATCCTGCTGTGGTGAGGGCTGGGCTGTTTCATGACAGAGGTTTGCAGAAGTGACCTGAGATGCTGGTGCCTGTATTTCTACCCGTGCCCCTTCAAAAAATGTAGTTATATTAATTATTTTTGAGTATTTGGTCCCTTTAAAGTGGCTCAGCACTCTCCATAAATCACCAGTGGCATCTGCAGAAGTGTTTTCTCTGTGGCTGCAGGATGCAGGAGTAAAACCCCAGTTAATATTGCCTCATCCCTGACTAGGGTCTGATTCTGCAGGCTTGCTGTGCCCAGTCTCTGTTAGTACAGCCTGGCTCTTATAAAAGAAATAAAATAAAAAGCTGGTGCTCATGTAGTGTGTGTTGTTACACATTTAGTAGCAGTGATGGTATAAAATCAAACTCTTATTGGACTTGCTAATTTATTGGCACCAACTGTAATGACATAAAATGTACATAAATATGGATTAAACTCTTTATTACTCTATTAGTCAGCGTGATGGTAGCCAGGTTCATTAAAAGGAGTTACTCATTTTAAATAACGTGCAGTAATGTACAATATTTTTTTTAAGAAATATAGTTCAAATATTCATAAGCCTGTGGAGCGTGCCATTTATTAGCCTCCTGCTCCGCTCTGCCCTCCTGACGTGGATTTAATTGTCCTGAATTCCTTTTGAAGTTCTTACTCTGTCTGAAAAAG
>WAAG01041926.1:267540-277984 GCA_013390105.1 Tichodroma muraria
TGTGCAAGGTAATTGTCCTCCCTCCCCTGCCCCACAGATACAAAACGCTGCTGTTCTAAAAATGAAAAAGGGAAGCGATTCACAGGTCAGCTGAAGGAGGAGGAGATGCTGGTACTGAGATTAAAATCGTGTTTTCCATTCTGGTTCTGGTCCAGAAGTTGGGGAGTGAGCCCTGCGCCCACCTCGCAGCTGCAGCAGGGTCTGGAGCAGGGTCTGGAAAGATTCTTCCTCTCACCCGAGCCCACCGAGATTTTTGCTGGTGTGTGGCTGGGTCAGGGCTCAAACGAGGCTTATCTTGAGTTGTTGAAGTGCCAGGGAGAGGATGTGGGTGGTGGGGAGGTGGCCCCGAGCCTGGCACGCTCCAGTGGCTGTGCCAAGAGCTGCCTTGGAGGCGGCAGCGAAATCAGAGTTCAAGCAAAGGGTGTCCTTCCGAAATTCAGAGTAATTGCTCCAAACATTCAAGGTATTTTTTAGTGTAAAGGTGTCCCCTTCCTCCTACTGATGGGCTGGCGTGGATCCCTCCTGGAAAACCCTGGGGGGATCCAGGCTGTCCTCACTGGATGCTGTTTGTCCCCAGCACCGTGGCTGGAGAATCTTCCAAGTGAGGGATTCCCCCTTGCCATCCGTTTGGATGGGTTGGGCCAGCTCTGGAGGAGCTCAGCTGCCACAGTCCCCCCCCATCCCTTTCTGTCACTCCCCACCCTGCTGCCACAGTGTCAGAAAACTCCGTTTTCTGCTCGCTTTCACACAGGAGGATGGGTGTCAGAATTATTTAGAGGATTCGTAACTGAGAGTTGGTGGTTGGCGTTTCTGTTTCTCTGCTGAGAATTCCCCTCCCTCCAGCATCTCTAACGCCATGTAGGAGCCACTGGCCCTGCAGCAGTATTTTTAAGGGCACCTTTTAACACAGTTTGGGCAGAGAAAGGGAGGGATTTATATGAATTCATACAGAAAGGCAGAAACTGCAGGAATTCCGGATATACGGCTGCTGTAACGCAGCAAACCCAGTGCCAGCTGCGACCTGCTGGTGCTGGGAGCAGCTCCTCTTCTCTCATTTTGACTTTGAGGGGATTTTTTTGTGACCTCCTGGAGCCAAGAACGTATTAAGAGCAGCGTGTTTTCTCTCTGCACCGTGGGGTGCACGAAGCAATAGCGTCTGGGAGCGGAGAGCAGCGCTTGGCAGCCAAGCTGGGTGTCCCATCCCCGCCCTGCCCCTTGTTTTAACAAATCCCCCCAAGGCCCAGGCAGCCCCACGGGGCTGCCCGTGTTGTGGCCCGCTGTGCCAGCTCCTCAGATGGCTCCATGGCATTGGCTGTGTGCCCAGGGGGATCCTGTGGCAGCTGGGAGCATCTCGGATCGCTCTGTCACCACGGCGGGTGGGGAGAGAAGTGAGGAGAATTCTCCAAAAGAAGGGGGTGTGTGTTATATATATATTTTTTTACTTTTTTTTTTTTTTTTTGAATTCCCAAGGGAGCAGTAGAGTAAACTGGCCTGCAAGGAGATTTTTGTGGCATTGCATGGAAGAAACCCACTTTATTCCTTGCCTGCCCAGTGGTTGGTTGGCAATTTGTCCCCACCGAAGAAGGAGCCGCGTGTTCACCCTGTGCCCACACCAGGGCTTTTCCAGGAGCCTTTGGGACTGCAGTTCTTGCCTGAGGGAGAATCCCCAGCTCTGGAAGTGTAGGAGAACATGGGGAAGGCAGCCCTGGATGCCTCTGCAGGGCTACGACTGCAAACAGTTGATGATTAACTCCCCATTGCAGGAGCTGTGGGTGCTCGTTTGGCCCTCGGTGTTTTAATCACCTTGTTCTGGAGATTTGGACATTGGGATGAATGCTCCAAATGGCAAAAGCAGACTGGGGCAGCACGGGGTGGGTTTGTTCTTCCCTCCCTTTGCCAGCTTGAGGGATCATTTGGGCTTGGGAGCTCATGGTTTGGAATTGAGGTGTTGTAGGGACCTTCCTGCTCCTGATCACTCTAAGGAATTGGGGTTTGGAATTGGGGTGTTGCAGGGACTTTCCTGCTCCTGATCACTCTGAGGAATTGGGGTTTGGAATTGGGGTGCTGCAGGGACCCTCCTGCTCCTGGTCACCCTGAGGAATTGGGGTTTGGAATTGGGGTGCTGCGGGGACCCTCGTGCTCCTGGTCACCCTGAGGACACTGGTGGGACTGTGCTGGCACTTCCCAAAGCACAAGCACAGAATTAGGGATTTTTTGGGCCAGTCAGGGCTGAACCAGGCCGTGCCAGGACCATTCCCAGGGTGATGTTTGCCCTGAGGGGTCTGGTGGTGCAGCCACTCTTCCAGTAATGGACATTTTTAGGCTCCAGATCTGATAATTTCCCCCTGCTGTGAGTTTAGCCCCGGTAGCCTGGATCTTCCCAGTTGCTTGGGGCTGATGGTGCTGAAAGGGCTGTGCTGAGATATTTTTGGGGTGTTCAGGGCTTCAGAAACAGCACCACAGCCTCAAATCGTGCTTAGGCAGCAAGCTGCTGATAAAAGCCAGTTAATCTTTCACTGGACCCTGAGGGCAGAACCTCTGTGACACTCCTGAGTGGGGCAGCTGGGAGCTGAGCCACCAACCTGTGGCCCTGGTGTCACCTCCAGGGCCCAAAATGAGATGGAAATGCCACGATGGAGCAGCTGGTGGCCCTCTGGTATTCCCTGCAGGAGCAGCTTTTAGTTGTGGCAAATTCTCTGCTTTTCCCCCTTTCCTTTCTCCCCTACTTAAAACTCCAAGCTGTTTATAGATGTGCAGCTTCTCAGGGCAATTGAAAGAGACAGAAATATTAATTCTGGGAAGTTTTGCCTTTTTTTTTTTTGTTGTTTGTTTCCCCTTTCTTGGCTGCTTTCCCCAGTATTTTTCCAAGGGGTCACACTAAGGGGTGTTATGTTTCAGATCAAACAAGTGTGGGCAGGATCTTTTGTAACTCTCACAGTCTTGATGGGAGAATTCTGCAGTTGGGCCTGGAGCAGTGATGGAAATGCCTTGGAATCCAAAGTATTGATCGGGATGTGGATAAATGCATATCCTTAATGTGAATGAAATTGATTTCCTTGTACCTTCCTGATTTGTCTGAGTTCTCCTTTTGTTAATTTTACACAAGATCAGGGAGAGAAGGATCTTTCTTTGCTTTGGAAAAAAACCTGTGAGTGTTAAAACACCTACAAGTGGGTCTCCAAAAAGTGTGAGGGGGAGATTCCAGGCTTTTTTTTGGGTGATCCCACAATTTCTGGCTATTGTGTGGTTTCATTTGAGCCTGCTTGATTATGTCATGGGATTTTTGAGGCTTTAATTATACAGTGAACATCATTGTGGGTGCAAGATGCCAACAGGCAAAGCCAGGCTTTGTGTTTTGTGAGTGGATCTCTCATCACTTGAGCTTAACTGTTCAGCATCATGTGTTCTGGGAAAGGAAGGAAATCCATCCCAGCTAATATCACTTCAGGGACTCTTAGAATAAAAGGAATTTTTTATTCTGTAACGAGCTCTTCTGTTTCTTCATTAAAACCCCCAGCATCTCATGATGAGACTGTCCCAAGGCCAAATAATACAGATAATAATTAACATTTCTAGAAACAGATTAACATGTGGGTGTAAATGTGGTTTAGTAAAAAGTGAAACTACCAGGCTGAAAGTTCTGGTGTGGCTGAACTGCACAATCCCCAGTGCCCAGAGCATCTTACCTTTGAAATGGAGTAACAAATAATCAGGGGGAAGAAGCTTCTGTAGGAAATTGTGAATTTTCTTGGGGCAGAGATGACTTGGTACAAGTTAATACATTGAAATATCACACCTGAACACTGATGCCAGGAGGAACCTGGGTGTCTCATGCCCTGTCCCCAGGATCTCCCAGGATTTGGGTGCTCTGGGGGAGGTGGGCTGTGCTTGGTGAGGCTGGGCCCTGCCCTGCTCCTGCCAGATCCATATTTCACATTGGAAAGTCACTCCCTTGAAGGGAAATGTTCATGATTTTCAGTAAATAACCAGTGCAGACACAAATGTGTTGAAACCTGTGTCAGCAGAGTGGGGGTTTGGTGAGGTTTGCTGTTTGCACCTTGAATTCTCCTCTGAGAGAGTCTCCTGTGCTTGGAGAGACTTCAGGGTGTTGAGACTGTGCCAGGCAGGGGCAGCTTTAGGAACCAGGGATGGTGGGGAGGCTCCTCAGCTGCCTCCCACACTTCTTCATGGGGGAAAGCTAAAGGGGAAATTAAAAACCATCTTGGACTATTTTGTTCCACTGGCTGTCAGAATGGGCTGCTTGTTTGTTCTTGGAGGGCTTCCAGATATGGGATATAGTTTGTTGGGGTTTTTTTCCCTCCCTCTTTTTCCTTCAGAAATGAAGTATTTCTTCAAGGACTCCCTGTAGGTTTTGTGATTCCTCCCACCTGCCCACTGCAGGATGGGTGGGGACCTTGGGGTGCACTCACAGGAGAGGTGGAGAGGATGGTGAGGGAAGAAAGGGTGGAAAATTCCAGGAATATCCTGGAGCTGCAGGGTGTTGAGGTGGCCTTTCCGTGCTGGGTGCAGCGCACGAGGAGCCAGGTGATAACACAGGATCCCAGGGCTGGTCAGGAGCAATTTGCTGTGAGCAGGTTTTGAAAAGCTTCTCTCTAAACATCCCAAGGGAAGCTGGAATGAGCAAGACACCTGCAAGCGTATCTTAAATATCATTTTCCCCTTGTTTTCCAGCTTCTCCTTGCCTGGTTCCAAACCAGGGAGGTGATGGTTGGACATCCTTTCCTGTCTGGAGCAGGACAGCATCCCTGGCTCACCCTCAGTGCTTGGCTGCTCCACTTAATGAGCCTCAGATGGTGATGCTGCAGAAAATTCATTTGCACCCTCAGTGTTAATGGTGTGTGAGGCACAGTCCCCCTTCTTCCACATCATTCTCTTCCTGCTAATTAGGGGTTAGAGCCTAATCATGGTAGCAGGACAGCAGCCATAATGCAGCCTGGGTGAAGCTAATGATGTGGGCATTGCACTTCGTTTGTCAGGCAATTCTTATTTCTTCTTCCAGGCCTCTCTTGGTTGTAATTTTAGGAATTTCTGAGCCAGCGTGGGCTTGACTGATGTTTGCAGTCACTGCTTGTAATGAGTGAGGCTTGTGTGGGAGAGGCTGAGGGAGCTGTGGTGGGGATTTCACTCTCCCTGCCTGACAGACGGTGGGGATTTCACAGCCTGGGAGTGAAGTTTTTGGAGAAAAGTGGTTAAAAACACCTCGAGAAGGAGAGATGTGCAAACGGCCTGGAGGTAACATGGCAGCTGGATGTCCTCGTGGAGTTCCCCATCCTAATCCTGGGGCAAGGCTTCATTTTTTGGGCATAATTTTGATGCCAGGCAGTGGTGAGAAGCAGTGGCAGGCCGGGCAGTCCTGTGCCCTGAGCTTCTGCTGTCCCACATCTCGAGGGAGCAGGGACACTCTCAAAAATCTCTTGATTTTGTGCATCTGATTTGAAACGTGCACATCTCTGCGGAGACGGGGTGCAGAAGTGGAGCTTTGTGGAGTTTTCTCAGGAGAAAAAAAAAATAAAAAAATAAAGAGGGAATGTTCTTACACAGACTTTACACAGACCTTTCAGAGTGCACGGAGAGTAAAAGCGGGAGGGTTTTGAGTGCAGGCTCTGGGTGTGATCTCAGGGGTGTCCCTGTGACAAACTCTGCTCAGGGCACCCAGAAAAGACGAAACAAGGGGGAATTGTGCTGGGGGACTGTCTGAAACAAGTGCTTGGAGAGCCAGGGTGTGGGACAGAGCTGCCCTGCCTGTACCTGAGCCTGGTGGAGCGCAGCAGTCTCCGGCGGGGGAGAGAAACTCGCTCTTCCGAGCCAGTGGACTGCAAAGATTACTGAAAAAAAATTGAATATATTTCTTTCATGCGGAAATAGTGCTGCAGTCCCTGTACAGAGAGATTTATCAAAGGGACCTCTGTGCTCCAGCAGCGGGGCTGAGATCACAGCTCGCTGCAGATGTGAGTTGAACTGACTGAGTCCCACTTTCAGCAGCTCTGAGTAACCATTGTGCAGTGTCCTGAACCCCTCGCACCAGACCTGCTCCTAGGCTGGCCTCACACAGGCCAGACTGGCCCAGCAAATGACTTTTTATTTAAAAATGAATTTTCTGGCCCGTGGAGATCCCCCAGTGAAGCTGGCTGTGTGGGCTCTGCACTGGAAACTCCAGTGTGGGATGCTGGAGGGCAAGCAGAGCCCTCCAGTTCCCTGGAGAGGATGCTCCAGTGGCCAGGGAGGTGTTAGATCCACCAGCATCTGCATTTGTCTTTTTTCAGCTGGGATGTTCCATCCTGTTATAGTAGAGATGATTTTATGTATATTCAGATGATGCAACAGTTTGGGGTGTTCTGATTTTTGTAGATGTAGATGACAGCTCTTCTGTGAGAATCTGATTTTTCGGGACTGAAAATCCCTTTGGATTTTTCAGCTCAGTGGGAGTACTTCTTCATTAAAAGACTAGAGATTTATTCTTCATAAAAGAATAGAGATTTATTACTCACTGGGAGTGTCTGAAGCAGGACCTTGACTTGAATGTGCTTGCCTGGAAACAGAAAAGCCCCACTGACCTTGATGAGGTACTGAAGGCAGCTGGGTCTGGCTCATCAGCCCCACATTTGATCTTGAAATAAGAAATTCCATTTGAAAACACTCCTGCATAGAAAAATGGAGAGCTGGGAAGTGGAGAAGGTTTTGGTTGAAGTCCAGCCTGCAGGGATCCTGTGAAGGGCTCTTGCCTTGGGGCCTCACTTGACTCTGGGTGTTTGCTCAGCCCCTTTTCCCCCGCCAGCCAAGTCCCCGTGGGAGCTCTGCTGCCTGCCCTCCCCCTTTCCTTTTTCTTCTTTTTTTTTTTTTTTTTTTTTTTTTTTTTTTTTTTTTTTTTATTTTTTTTTTAACTTTTTTTCATAATATTGTTCTAATTACTGGAGTGTGAAGAATTGACTCCTAAAATGCCTCTTGGCAAATTCCATTTGTGCGCTGATGGAACGTGGAGCCCGCCCTGGAATCACGACTTCCCGGCCAAACTGGGACACGGTGGTCGTTCCTCTGGCTGGGGATCCTAAAAGCCAAGGGGAGATGGAAAAGGGAAAAGAAAACGAGGGATCTGGGAGAGGGGAAAAGGGTTAACACTTGTTTGCTGGCATCCTGCTGGGCTGTGTTTCTCCCGGGGAGCTGCCAGCTGTGATTTTTTGGGGGTAAGCTGGGTGGGATTTTTTGGGGGTAAGCTGGATTTTTTGGGGCAGCTGTGGGTGCAGAGCTCTGAGAAGAAGCTCAGGAAAGAGGTTTGCAGGAAAGTTGTGGGGCTGTGGATTTTGGGGATGTCCAGCCCTGAACCCTGCAGAGAGCAGGGATTTGTGTGGTGGTTCTTTGTGGCCGTGTCCTTTGCCTTCTCACCGTGGTTGTCCCTTAGGGAAGGGGTTTCCTGGCTCTTCTGGACCTTCTGCTCCCTGGCTGGAGCATGGACTTGCAGAGAATTCAGGGGCTGTGGTTTAGGTACTTTCAAAGTGAATTATTTTAAAACCAGCACTACTGTAAGGCTGTTTCTGGTGGTTTTGGTATTTCTTTCTTTTTTTTCAAGTGAGAAAGGAGCACTTGTGCAATGCTTCAGGCTCTTTCTGCATTCCCAAGGGCATAAAAACTTGAAAAATGACGCTGAGAACTCAGTTAATGAGTAATTGCAAGGTTTGCAGGGCTGAGGCTTAAAGAAAAATGCCACGGAGGAGGTTTTGTTCATAACGTTGGAAACTGGGCAGCTTTGGACCGGGTCCTGATTCCAGAGCACTCGTGGTGGATCCACTGAGCAGACTCGTGCAGGAAAATTGCAGATTGCTCCTGCCTGGCTTCCCCTCACCCCTCAGTTTTCAGGCTGGCAGCTGGAGAGAGGAGCAGGGATGGGATGGAGAGGTGGTTTTCCCTCCGTGTGCACAAAGGACTGGGCTGGCCTGAAGCACAGTGGCTTTGGCTGCTGTGAAATCTCCCTCTTCAGGATGAACCCCAGCAGGAATCCTCCTTGGAGGGTGGATTGTGGACTGCAGAGGCATTTGACTGGATCCCAGTTGGTTTTGCTGGATCAGTTGCTCTGACAGGGAGCCCAGATTCATCCCCATGGCTCTGCTCTGTGTGGGACAGGGGCTGGTGGCCAGGGGAGGGGACAGCTGTGGTGTGATGACATCCATATCCTCTGTGCCCCTCACTGGGGGACCTGGCAGAGGGGTGCCCCAGCCCCAATCTCCCGCTGGGAATGTGCTGGGGGCACCTCTCCCACCTCCCCAGCTGCTTTGGGGACATCAGGGGGTTTCTCTGTCCCTTGCAGGAGCGCTGGGCACACCCCCTGCTTTATTCTTTTAGTGGTGGGCTTGGCAGTGCTGAGTTAATGGTTGGGCTGGATGATCTTGGAGGTCTTTTCCACGCTCAGTGGTTCCATGGATCTGTGAGTTTAATGTGCCTCTCCTCGCTCAGTGGCTCACAGAAGAGCAGTTGTCCTTCAGAGGGGCAGCAGAGCCTGAAGCTCCAGCACCTCATCCCCCTGCTCTGGCAGCTCATCAGTTTTCACCTTGATGAGGGGTAGAGTTTAAAAAGCAAGGGAAGGTTCAGACCACGAGCCCTGGGTGGAGGAAAGGAGAGACTGACCAGGGCAGGGATGTGGCCAGGGATGCTCAGCTTTGGGATTCGTATTTTCACAGTGCAAGGGGCCTTCAAAATGCAGGGAAAGGGCAGTGCTGGAAAACTTGGGAGCAGCTAAAATGGGATGCTGCCCCTTGGGCTGACAGGTGATGCTGGAGAAAGCTTTTTGGAAGCAGAGTTCTGTGCTGGGAGCTGTTCATTCTGTGAAGTCTCAGCATGAGCTGCAGCAGACGCTTCTAAAAGGTCTAAAAGGGTGTAAAATGGCCCAAAACGCGTTTGACTTCAGGCACTTCACTCTTCCCAGATGCTTTCCCAGCTCTGCTTTGCCACAGAAAGGCTTGTAAAGAGGGAAGAATCGATGAAAATGAATGGCAGCAAGTTCCTGGTGGTGGGAGCTGTCTGGAGAGCAAGCAGATCTTTAGATTCTTGTGGTTTTCCTCCATTCTATTTCTAGGTCCATTAAATCCACATTTTACCCTGTTCTCCTCTGAAACATAAATGAGTAAATGAGGTAACAAGGGCACACTTAAGGAAAAATGAAGCATGACTATAAATACGAGTGACCCAGCTGAAAGGAAGGTCAGAAAAGAGACATTACCCAGTTGTGTTCATTAAAGGGTGCCAGGCTGGAATTTGGAATCCTGCTTTAGGATTAAGAAACGGGGTTGGAGGAGAGATAAGAGATGCAAGATACAGAGAGGGAAACTTTTTCCTTCCAGTTTTTTGCAGAGGGTGAAGTGAAAGAGTGCTTTTGATACCGATGATTATCTGTGATGTGTGATTATCTTGGAATTTTGGAGAAGAAAACCACATTTAAGCGGGAAAGGAAGGAGCTGAAGGATGGCTCTGGCCCTCGTGGTGCTTCTGTTTGGGGAAGGCAGGGCTGTTTGGTTTCCTGCCCCTTGGTATGTGCTGAGCAAGGCTGGGCTGAATCGTGTGAAAAGTGCATAAAGGTGTAGTTTGGATCCTGAAATTCGGATTTGGGGTGCCAAGGCTGGGGCAGAAACTGCCACCCATCATGGTGGTTTCTGCCTGAGGAATACTGAGGGGAAATGCATGGAGTTGCTTCAGAAAACAGGAATAAGTTGGAGACAAGAGACAGCCCCCTGCTCTGTGGGACTGGGAAGAAGTTTCCTGCAGGGCTGTTGGATGTGGTGGTGTTTTCCAGGGCTTTGCTGCCCCAGCCCCAGCCCCAGCCCCTTCCTGCCTGTCCCTGTCCCTGCTCCTGCCCGTCCCCCTGCCTGGAGCTCCCCAGGTGTTCCTGCCAAGCGTGGAAATGCATCCAAGTGATGGCAGGGAGAGAAGGCAGGACAGATAAATTCCTCTTCGTGGCAGCAACCAAGAGAATGGGGATTTATCTTGGAGATTAACTGGGCTGCTCATATCAGTTTGCTTTTCCTGCCACAAAGTTCAGCCCTGGGAGCTCAGAGGCTGCTCCACAGATCTGCAGAAGGTGCGGTGATAAAGCTGTTTAAATTTGGATTTGGGAGGGACAATGGTAATTCCCCTGGTGATGAGGTTTATTTTTCTCCATTATTACCTGGTTTTGAAGAGTTTCCTTTCTTCTCCTTGCTCAAGGCTGGGCTTTCAGAAAAGCCTCTTCTTGAGGAGACTTTGTGTGTGCACACACCACGTGAAGTCAACAAGGGCTCAACTTCAAAGTGAAGCATGTGGATAAATATTATCCTGACTTGAGGCTACTATTTATTCTTTTTCTTCCAAAACAAAACACATTCACACATGCCTTCTCAAAACTTGGGATTAATTGTTCCTATTTATTTTTTTTTCTTTACCACTGTGTATTCAACTCTGC
>WAAG01041926.1:280342-411309 GCA_013390105.1 Tichodroma muraria
AAAAGCAAAACTGCTCAAAGAATTTTGTTGTCAGCAAAAGCAAAAAGGAAAAAACACCCAAAAAAGCCCCCAAAGTGCCACCCACCATCTCTACTGCCAGGGCAGGCCCAAACCAGCAGAACGAGCTGGGGTGGCTTTTCCTCACTGTTGGGGGGGAGCTCTGGTTCATAATTAAGAGTTTTCCAGGCTGATTCTGCAATGAGGACATTGAGAACAGATCCCTGCTGGCCTCCCAGAGAGCCTGAGCCCCGTGCCTGCTCCCAATCCCTTCTCCTCACTGTCCCACAAGTGTGGGGAGGGAGGAAGAGTGTTTTGAAGGTTTCATTCTGATTCTTGTTCTTTTTTTATTTTTTATTTTTTCCTTTTAGTGCTCATTAACAAAGTCTTCATTCCTTTCAAGTTTAAACCTGCTTTGGTCTTGGTTGAGAAAATTCAGATCAGTAAATTGGTTAATGTAAAAGCGCTACACTCACACACCCCAAGCCCGTGGGACGTGCCATCCCACCTGGCAGAAAAACCCCTTCGGAGAGACCAGGACCAGGATTAAATCATTCTCCCCCCTTCCACCCGTGATGCTTTCTTTGCCTTTCTCTCCCTGATGGACTCTAATCTTCTGATATTATAAGAAGGGAGGAGTAATGGAGCTCTTGGCCTTTTTAAATATGTATGAACTTCTCGGGGAGATGCGAAGACGGATCGCAGATGGGAGCTGCTCTCGCAGCCGTGTCATTAACCAGGCGTGGGTGCCTCTTTTCCCCCATCCCAAGTCATTATTCACAGGCAAAACATAATGTTTCTGTCCCTTTGCTTATGGATTATTATTATTTTTCAGTAGAAGGCCGCAGATCGCGGAGAGCTGATGGTGCAGTTCCTACCTCTGGCTCGCTGGGGTTTTTTGCTGCTGGCAAACAAAGCTGTTTTCTGCTGCTTGGCGGGGTTAGGCTGGGTTGGTGACTCAGGAAAATGAGTTAGAATCCTGTGATTTTGGTGGTGAAACCTGCACGTTTTTATTTGTTGTGCTGGTCAGGTTTGGTTTCTGAGAGTTGGGTTTGTGTGTCCCATGATTTCACTCAGATTTATCCCTCCAGGTGAACGTGGTGGGATTTCTCTGGGGTAAATGACTTTGTGTGTTATTCCTAAATACTGATATAACCCATGGATACGTGGATTAGGTGTGCCAGGATCTGTTCCTCATGCGCTCACAACACAGCAGAGCATCTTCCTTACTGTCATAGCAATGGTTACAGCAGGGCAAGGGGATTTCTCATCTTATTTAATTCTCCAGACAAACTCTTAGTTAAAAAAATCCTCCTAATTTTGTCTGAAATGCATCTGATAGTTTTGTTTAAAAAGCAAATTATTTGAGATTAATTTTCTTTTTTATTTTTACACAGTGTGTTTTGTCTTCATTTAAAATGATATTTAATCTGGTGAGTTTTTTATTCTGAGAGCTGGGAACTGTGCAGAGATCCAGCAGGAGCAAACCTTGCTCGTGTCCCACTCTCCTTCCTTCCCACTGGGCTGCCATAGCATCCCCCAAAATGAATAATTCAGCCAGCAAGGACAACTGGGTTATCTGAGAAGGTCACATAAGCGAGGTGACACCCAATTTTTATCAGCCCTGAAGGTCACATGGAGGGGGTGACACCCACTTTTTAACAGCCCTCTGACGTCACAGCTGCAAAGGTTATTCCTGAGGGGAAGAGTTAAATCTTGGGATGAATTTCTTGCTCCACAGGGCCTCTCCATGCAAGGGAGGGTAAGGGCTTCTGGAGTTTGTGGAGTTTGGGATGTGCAGCACATCCACCAACATGAATTTGTCACCATAACACACATGGCATGTGATTTTTGGTTTTTGCTGGACAAGGGAAGCAGATGAGGGTAGGAAAAAGAGGAAAACGGGCAGGGATGGATAGGATTTGCTTTCAGGGGAAGCTCTCCTCACCCTGAGGGTGATGGGGTGAGATGTTCCTGTTTGCACAGGGATCGTGTCTGTTACAGGAGCGGGGCTGGCTCTCAAGTATTTGATTTTCTTGAGTTCTTCAGGCTCTGGACTATGGAAAACATGGTGGTCATTGGCTTTCAGCCTCCTCCCCAGGGCAGGGGATCAATACAGCTCAATATGGGGTTCAGCCTGTGGTCTGTGCTTTTTCCAGAGGACCTGGGGAGAAAAGATGCCGTTTAAAGAAAATTACTGCATTGCCTATCAACTGAAAACAAAAGTCTTTTGTCCTGTCAATCATGGGGAGGCTTTATCTTGTCAATCACGGGGAAAATGCTTCCCTTGCACTTCTGCCAGGCTTTGCACAGAGTGGGTTTCTCCTTCAGTCAAACAAGCAAGTGTTGGGCAGGCACAGTAGCTTTTAATAAAAATATATAGAAAAATTACATAAAAGTAAATACTAATGTTTTATCAGTATTTAGGCTTGAGAGGAGGTGGCGATGCAAGTCAGAGGGCAAATCTTGGGGCTGCTTCTCCAGCCCCTGGGGGCTCAGGGAAGAGGAGACTGCAGTTTGATCCCATGAGGAAACCACAGGAACTCTCCGGGATGTTTTCAGAGCCCAGGTCAAGCTGCTTCTGTCACTTCTCAGCAGCTCCTGGGGCAGGAATCACTCTGACTCTGGTCACAGACTGGACTCCGTGGCTTGTTTTGAATCACTTGAGGCTCTTGTTTTGTCCACGAGAGTGAAAGATGTTTTCCTTTCCCTTCCTACTTCTTTCCCCTTTTGCACGGTGGTTTTCCTCCTTGTGCTGAGCTCCACAGATGGGCTTTCCACGGGTTTTTCTGGGAATAAATGCACTTCCAAGGAGTCTGTTTGTCCATCCATCAGTGCACAGCCCGGGCGATGGGAGCTGGGTACCAAACACCTCACCCCTGTGCTTGGGGTTCACAGAGATGCTGCCATGCTGCTGCCTCTCCTCCTGGAATGTTCCTGCTCAAGCTGGAGACCCAGTTAAACTCCAAAATGAGCCAGGAGTTCAGGTCACATCCTGCTGCCAGTGCAGCTGGAGCTCCCATCCCTTCGCTGCCATGGGATGACCCAGGATGGGAAAGCTCTGGAGCAGTGCAGGATCCCTGATTTCTCCCTGGCCCTGGGGCTGTGCTGAAGGTCTCCCCACTGGTGTCAAGGATTCAAGAGCTTTAAACCCGTGCTGAGCGGGCTGTGCCAAAACTGGGGCTGTTGCTGTGCAGCAGCCACGTGGCCAGGGGTGTGTGGGTGCCTGCCCTGGGCTCGGAGCCATCTGCTCCCTTCCTCCCCGGGCTGGCAAAGGCTTTCTCCTGCAGAAAAAAAAAAACAGTGTCAGGAACTGGTACCATTGTTCTCCTGTTTCCCCTTGCAGCCAGCTGAAGGGATAAAGCTGCTGGGTTTGTGAAGCAGCCATGTGGAGTTTCCATTCTCTTGGCCCCTCTGTGAGCAGGACACCCAAATATTGCTGATATTGCCGTCACTCCGTGCCAGGGCTTTGATGGGGAGGTGACGTGGCTGTGGTGCCTTTGGTGATGGTCCTTCTGAAGCCAAGCTGAAATTCTTGGTGAATAGGGACACCTCTCTGTAGCAGGGGAGCTGAACCACACCTCTTGAGCTTTTACCTGCAAACTTTATTCTTTTTGCAGCTCAGCTTTGTTCCCACGGCTGCGACTTTGGGTGCTGGAGCTGCTGTCGGTGCTTTTCCAGGAGTGGCTCAGGGGGGAGGGTGAGCTCAGGGTGCTCCATCCCCATCGCTTTCAGTGGGAGATGATGGAGCTGATGGATCCAGGGATGCAGTTCATGCTCTGGGCAAACACAGCATGCTGGTGTTGCTCTGCATCCTGAGGTCATGCTCACACTCTGCTCCATTTGCTTTCTCTGCTGGGAGGCTCTCTGGGGTTTTACATCAGCTCTGGGTGTTTTACCTTTCTTCTGTTGCTAAAAATGTTGGTTTTCAGAGCATGGAGTAATCTGGGGTGGCTCCTGGGTGTGCTGGAGCAGAGAGCAGGGACCAGTGCTGGTGATAACTTACCAGAAATTCTCCAAATTCTTTACACATCAGTATTTTATAAACCCCAGGACACCCAGCCCTGGAGAGAGCTGCGGTGTGAGGAATCACTGGGTGCTTGGGAGAGTCCTGCCCTGGCACCCACCTCCTCCCATCCAGCATCTCCCCCTCGACGGACACTTGTGCCAGACAAGGACAGATGGGACCTGGCACTGCCTTTCACTCCCCTGAATGCAGGAGATCTGTCTTAGCCAGGCTTCTCTTAATGGAAGACAAATACGAGTCACCCTGGTGGTTTTTCATACCAGTCTTTTGTTTCTTTCCCTTCTGAACTGTAACAAAAGCTTCAGTGCGCTGGGACCGGTAATTAGTTTCGCTCTTATTTTCCATATAACTCACCTCTGGAGCACATGTGTGCCAGCAGCCACATCCAGGAGAATGGCCCCAGGGCTGAATTTGCATTTCTGATACAGAAATTCAAATTAGTTCCATGCATCAAGGGATTCCAGTGGTCAGAGGATCATTCCTTATCAGGGGCTGTTGGGATCCTTGCCTGCCAAGCCTCAACAGCTGCAGCTGCCAAATTCTTTGGAAACTTGACAGAAATAACCCGGAATAATCCCCATGTGGGATGTGTGCCTCTGGAAGTGTCCTCAGCCACGGAGGGCTTTGATCCCCACGTGTGTCTCTGAAGCTGTGGGTTGAGGGGACACGTGTGAGCTCTCACCTGGGCGCCGCTTTCATCCAGGATTGCACCTTCTTGTGAGTTTATTCAATTATTATCCAGGTGTTTTCTTTGAGGGAAGCAGTGTCTGGCGGTTCCTGAGCTGAGTGCTGTCAGCCAGGCTTTGTGTTTGGCTTTTAATCTTTGGTAATAGTAAAAGTGATTTTTTTTACATCCCTCGCTTTTCATCCTCGAGTATCCCGGAGCTCTTTGTGAATGGAAGTCTCTGTGAAGGAGGGCTTGGAGAGGCAGGGGAGTGGCACAACCTGGAGCAAGAGCGACCCAAGCACCAGGAGATGCCTCGAGGAACGCAGGTTTGATAAACAGTTTTGTCTCTGCCCATGAAGCTGAGGCTTCCAAAGAACAGCAGATGGCATTGAAAGCATCTTCTTGGTGACAGCCAGGCCTTCTGCGGGGCTGGTTGCACACAGGAGGTCACACTTGGATGATTTTCAGGTTTTTGGGCAAGGTTTGCAAGTTGGGTTTCTCAGCTGGCTGTGCCCCTGTTGGTACAGAGCGCTACAAAACTTCTTACCCTCTGTCCATCCACCATTTTTGTATTGAAAAAGGAGATTCCTTGTGACATTTCCAGTGCTGCTGTGTGAGGAGGTGGCTGTGGTGTTTCTCCAGCTGGATTTGGCTGTGAAATGACATTTGCCGCTCCCAAAACCCAAACCTTGAGGGAGATGAGGCACCCTTGATGAGGGGAATCTTCAAACTGCGGCATCACAGGGCAGAAACAGCCAGAGGGAAGAGATACCCTGCAGGAAGTTTGCTGACTGACCCCATGATGTGTTTGTGAGTGGTGGCTGTGTTTGGGGTGGCTCTTTGCAGCAGCTGTTCCTTTCCGTGTCCAACCTTTCCCTGCTCAACCCTCTCCTGCCCTCCTCCTGCTTTCCATGAGCCTTCCCTGCCTCGAATCACTGGGACACTCATCACCCACACCTGAAACTGCTGCTCTGTCCATCCCCCTCCAACAATGATGAGCTCCTGTGGAGCATTTGCTGAGGAGGAGAGGACTGAGCATCTTCTGTGGCTTTGTTTGGAGGAGGAAGGTAAAGTAGACAAAAAAAAAAAAGACAGAAAATCATCTCATTGTTCAAATTCCCGGTCTCCTCTGCCTCGTCACTTGGGTTTTGGTAATTGCTTTAATCTGCACTTGGGGTTTCCTGGCAGGAGAAGGATTTTTAAGTGACTGTCATTTCTTTGTTACTGGTTGTTTCCAAACTCATTACTCCTGGCATTTATTCACCCAGGCTGGGAGCAGCCTGCACCAGGGGCACAAAATGGAAATTGATTCACAGCGACGGTGTGTGATCTAGAAGACGTCAATTTTTTCTTTTTCCCCTCCTGAGTCTATAAATTAGTTTTGATTCCAATAAGGTTTTCTGCAATAGTTATAAATCAGATCCCAAGGAGCTGTGTGAGTTGGGATATTAAAGCAGCGAAGCAGCAGCCCTGTGTCCCAATATTGCTGATGCTCAGAGGTTTTGTGGGATAAACTTGGGAAAGGGGCTTTCATCTGGGGAGAAGAACCAGCTGCTGAAATATAGGTGTATCCTTCAATTTTTAGGAAGATAAGGGCCTGGAATAGTTTGTGATTTAAGGAAACAAGCCCCACGCTGAGCTTTTTGGAGAATATTGATGCTTTGGCAGCTCTGAGCTAGCAGATCTCTACGAGAGGCTGTGAAACCACTGATGGTTTGGCAAATTTGGGGTTGTTTGGATTTGCAGTCTCAGCACTGGGAGAGTTCACAGTGTGTGAGCAGCTAATACAGGGGAGCACTCTGGGGTGCAGCTGAGGGGCAGGAGACCTGGAGGGAGGTGTGGAGGTGGGGAAATCCACCCTTGAGCTGCTGTTTCCCAGGATTGGTTTGACCTGCGACAAAATTGGAGCAAACTCTGTGGGCAAACACCGTGGTGGCTCCTCACCAGGTGCTCCCTGGGCCTCTGCCAGGTCCTGCTGGGCTGATTCTCCTTCCAGGGGTGCTCCTGGGGGAATCCCAAGTTCCCCAAAGCTTTTCCTGGATGAGCTGACAGCCCTGGCTGCAGTGCTGTGGCAGACAGTGACCTTACTGCCAGCGAGTCTCGTTTCTGTTCAAGAGTTCACTGGAAAAAATATTTCTGACCTGACACCAAACCTCACAGGAGGTGACAACGTGATGTGATGTCAACCCCATCGGATTTTCCATTTGCACAGCCATTAAAAGGCCACCAGCAGCAGGGAACATCAGCCACCAGTGCAGCGGGGGCTGTGCTGTGCCTGATCTCTGCTGTAGCACCCAGGGCTGGGTGGTCACCTCCCAAACCAGCAGGGGCTGTGCCCCTTCCTCTGCCATGCCACTCTGCTGGCTTTTTATAACCGTTTATGACTTCTTTGAGCTTCCTAGTGCCAATATTCTGAGCTGGTTGGAAAGAAAGGCATTTTGTGTTATGTGTGGCGATGTCTGCTTTGCTTTGGGTTCATTTGGCAAATGTTGGTGGGGGGTTTTATCTTTTTTTTTTTATTTTAATTAGGGAGATTTAAAGCTTAGAGCAAATTTGAAGCAGATGGAGCTGGTGACATCACTCTTTTGTTTTACTCCTGTTAGTGCAGATTAGCTACTTTGGGGTAAATCCTGGAGAGAACCTTTCTAGGTTTAAACACCCCCAGTCTCTCCATCCTTTCCCCATCCCTGTCTGTCTGCTTTGTCCTCTCTTTGAGCCCCCTTCAATCCTCCCAGGCCTGCCCCCATCAGATGCTGCTTCCAGACTAGAATCCCATCAACTTCCAGCTGTTCCCTGTGCTGGGATGAGCAGCCAGGCCCTGCAGGGAGCTCTGTGGGGTGGTGCTTCCCTTGGGACGAGCCCTCAGGGGCTGGTGCTGGTGCAGGAGCAGAGCCTGAGCGCTGCCAGACCCTTCCCAGACCTATCCCACCCTCCAGTATCCACGGGGAGTTTTGTGATTTCTGTTTCTTGCACGGGGGTTTGGTCATGGATCCACCCCAAAAGTTGGGAGTATCCCCAGCAAGGAGCCAGGAGCTCCAGCTCGTGCTGTCCTTGCCTGTCACTGCCGTGTCCCTTGGATGGATCCCCTACCTTCAGCCCTGACCTCCCTCTGTATTTTCCTTCCAGGAATTCCAGGCAGGGCTCAGATCCCCACGGCTTTTTCCCATGGCCCATCTAAAGGAGGGATGGTCCGAGGTTGTCCCCAAAGCCGTGTTCCCCAGGGCTGGTGGCAGCAGCCCTGGCTGTGCAGAGTGGCTCCTGGGACACTTTTCCTGCTCTCCTGGTGCCAGCACTGCCTCGCACCAGGCGCTGCTCCCGCCCCAGCCGGCAGGAATTCCCTTTATCTCCCTGGCAGCAGATGAAAAAGCCCTGGCCACAGGATGTGTTTGTGCACATTCTGCTGGGGAGGGCGAGGGGAGCGAGCTCAGTTGTGCTCTGTGTCCTCAACTCTGGTTTTCTCCTCATTTCTATTTCCACCTCCAAGGAGTTAAAACTGTTTCCATCCCCCCCTTCCCCCTGGAGCTTTATCCTGCCTTCTCCAGCAATAACCCCCCTGGGATCCTGGCTGTGGTGCTGGGGCCGGGGTGATGGTGAAGATTCAGCTGCCCAAAGCAAATGCTCCCCAACCTCCGTGACTCGCTTCCCCCCCAGACCTGCTGATGCAATAAATGAACACACTCGTGTTTCTCCAGTGGGAATCTGGATGAGGGCGCAGGAGAAAATACCTTTGACAGAGGCTGTGTGTGACTTTCAACTTTTATTTCCCTTTTTGCCCGGCATGGGTGCACAGAGCTGCCTGCTCTGAAGCCATGGACCACTCACTGCAAAGCCCACAGCACTGAATGTACCAAATATTCCTTAAAAATATGGCTGTGGATAACCCCCATTTCCTCTTTGCACAGAGCTGTATTGGATCCCTGCTTTTCTACCTGCTGTTCAGTGCTTTGGATATAAAGACAGCTCAGTTTTTCTTGGCTGCTCCAGGCACGGCTTGGCTTCCTCCCTGCTCGGGGGCTTGCGGCACAACACGTGCAGAGCACAGCCCAGGCATCTTCCGGCTGCTTTTTCTCTTGGTCAGATTGCTCAGGTGTTTTGGGGTTTTCCATTTGGGAAAGGGCATTGTTTGCAGGGGTTTTGTGGGGTTTTTGTGGGGCTGTAAGGACTGGTGGGAATATCAGTGCTAAAGGCGTGCAGGGTTCTCGTGTTGAGCGGGGTCACAGAACACTTTGGGTTGGAGGGAACTTAAAGCTCATCCAGTTCCAACCCCTCCTGCACACCTTCCACTGTCCCAGGCTGCTCCAAGCCCTCTCCTCTTGGACACTTCCAGGGATCCAGGGGCAGCCACAGCTCCTCTGGGAACCTGTGCCAGCGCCTCCCCACCCTCCCAGGGTGGAATTTCTCACAGCTGCCAGTGTTTCACCGGGTGTCCCAGCTGGAGCCACAGCAGAGGAAGCAGCTCTGGGAGCCAGGCTGGGAATCTCCAGCGGAGCCTGACTCGTTGTGAGCCAGGTAAAATCTTCTTTTCCATCCTTCTTGTTGTTACCTTATCATTCCTGTTTAGTTCAGAGGGTCCCTTCCTGCAGCGCTGCTTCCATCCTGCCATCCTTTGGCTTAGGCCAGTGGCCAAGAAGAGCTCATTTATTTCCCTGTTTTACATTTATGTACAGTATAAACCATTGTGTCCCGAGCTGTTTACGGAGCACAGAGGCGCTTCCTCTTCTCATTGCTCATTTTTAATCAATGGTTTTTGCTTACTCACCACCAGCAAAGCCACAGAGGAATCATTTCTTTTCCTTTTCTCCTTTATCAAACTCAAAACCCCTGGTGGAGGTACCAAAAACCAACCAGTTGCTTGGAAAAAAAACATGATTTTCCTGCATAGATGCTTTGGAGACAATCAGCTGTGCCGTGATTGGGACCAATTAAAATCAAATGGCAGCAGCAAAGTGTGTCTGGTTGCTGGGGATTGCAGCCTCTGGGTTACTTTGCAGGCAAGCTCAGCCTTGGAGCAGCAGAACTGTATATTTTAAAATAAAAAGAGCCCTTTCTGCATCCAGCCAGGTGCTCCGAAGTGTCCGGGTGCCTTTTGATGGTGGGATTTGGCTCGTGGATTGCAGGACTTTGCGAGAGATTTGCTCTTACTTGATATCAAAGCAGTTGGAGTGGGACTGTCAGGAGGTGACACAGGGGACAGAAGAGGGTGGCAGTGACTTTTCAAGCCTGGCAGGTAGCTTGGCATCAGAAAAAAGCTTTGTGTCAAGGCTTTTGCTGTCTGACAGTGACTTCACCTCTGTGTCCAGGAGGTTTTCCACACACCAAGTCTGGAAGCACAGCTGGCTCCAGACTTGGTGAGTTGTTTGCTCAGGGTGGGTAATTAAAGTCATTTTTGCTGTACTAATTGATGTCAGGAGGCTCTGATCCTGCTTGGCATGGTGGCATTCCCCTGGCAGGAATGGGGACGTTGCTCTGGCAGCAGATTCACTGCCCAGTGCTTTTTTTGGGGGCAGTTTTGGTGTTCCCATGCTTACCCTGCAGCACCTGCTTGGCAAGAAATAAATGAGAACTGGAGTGCTGCTGCTGCTGGTGCCAGCCAGGGCAGGGCAGAGTGCAGGGAGGGTGCACAGCCCCAAACCCAGCAAAGCCAGGCTGCAGGGAGGTGCTGGCTGGTGCATCAGAGCCTCTGGTGCTTCCAGCTGGAAGCCTGGAAGTTTTTCCTTCTCCTCCCTGCGTGGCAGCTCTTTTGGGGTAGGATGATCCCTGTTGGAGGTCCCGGTTCGTGCTGCAGTTCCCTTGTGTTTCCAGCCTGGAGCCTTCACCCCCAGAGCTCCCAATTCCCCCCTCCCTCAGGCACCGGTCGTTTGGGGTCACGGCTGCCATGGAGAGGATGCCTTTGGAAAGGATGTGGTTCTGCTGTGTTTGCTTGCAAAGTTTCCTGTTTGAGTGTCGTTTCTCTTCCTCTGCTCCTTCCACGAGCATCCAGGGGCTCAGCCCGTTTCCTGCTCCCAGCCCCGGGGGGACACGGTGCCATGTGGATGTCACCAGTGTCACCAGCAGGACCTGGGGCTTCAGGATGGGTCTGAAAAATCAGCTCCACCAGTTAGGCTGGGTATTTGATTTAATCTGCTCATATTTGGGTTTAATTTATAAACTCTTCAGGGGTGATGAATCAGTGTTGGGTTTTCTGGCGTGGAATAAGGACATTTCCCATCACTTCATTCCCTGGGAAAAAAGAGGAGAAAGTGTGTCTATGAATAGCTGCATGAGGAAGGCTGTGCACAACAAAGACATTATGAAAAATATTACACACATCCACATTGATTTTTGCTTTGTTTGCTGGCTGGTTCCTTTATTACCCTGGCAGAGCCATGAGCAATGTCATCCCAGCTCAGCTAATGAGAAAACATCAGATGCTGCTGTCAGGCCGCCTTGAAAAGCCACGTCCATGGTCACTGCAAAAAGAGCAGTTTGGAATGTCCAGCCTGGGCTGTGAGGCTGGTCCAGCACAGGGAAATGCTGGGCTCAGAAGGGGCTGCTCTGATTCCTGGCCTGGTTGTCATGAGATGGATGATGTGACACGGAAAATGTGGCACATCCTGGGCTGGACTGGGGGCGCCTCCACTGTCCTCCAGAATTGGTGCCTTTTGCAGGATGGTTGAGCCCAGTTAAAGGGGATTAAACACAACCCTTCCCCAAATTTTGCAGGTCCCCTTTGTTCAGTGACCTCTCCTTATGCGATGCACTTCACCCTCCTGTCCCCACCAGCAACGAAAGGTTTGCCAGTGCTTCATTTATTTTAAACTGAGCCAGGTTCCCAGCAGCCAGGGCTGGAGTGAGCCCCAGGGCCTCTGATGGGATGAGATTGGGGCTGTCACAGAGGGTGATGTGCATGGGGTTTGAATACCATTCATTAATTGGGATTTTCCAGCCCCTTTTCCAGGCTGGAGCAGCAACTCCCTTCATTAGCAAAGAGATAAACACTCCCTGCAGCCAGCTTGGTGTGGTCCCAGCAACCTTCCTGGCTCCTTGCTGGAGAGCACGTGCTCAGCTGGGACTGGATTTACAGTACCATCATGTATTATTCATCCCAAATAATACATATTCCAACCTTGCCATTGTGCAGGGCAAGGCAGAGTGATTTGAGGGGTATCTCCAACCTATAAATCTTAATATTCAAAGCACTGACAGATTTTGTGTGTGTGTTTTTGGGGGGGCACGCAAGGAACCCTCTTTCTTAGCAGAGAGCAAGGGATGCACCCAAAATTAAATGTTTTACAAAGAGTGTTTCCCTCAGGTGTCTATAAGTGGTTTGTTACAGAAATTCTCATCTGGTCTAAACATATCTGTTGGAAAAAAAGTGAGAGCTTACAGTTTGAGAGCATCTTGTTGGACTTGAGGTCATGATACTTGCTTTAAATAATGGTTATGGCCAAGGTGGAACCTGTTACTAAATGCAGATTTCCTCATTTGTTAGTGGGATTATTTCTGGTTGGGGGAGAGGAAATAATCTTCCCAAACCCAATAGCATTTAATAAAAAAATTATGTGTAAGTACCTATTAGGAAATCCAGGCAGTGGTACTTTTTAAAGGAGGTGTGCATTGATTTATCTTAATCTTATTATAATAATTGATGTTAAAGGAAAAACCAGCGGTGAAAAGCCACGTTCCTTGCCATCGTGGAAATCTTTGCATTTCTCATAATGTCGTATTTACCCCTAGGACTAAATTACAGCTTGTGCAGCCCTTTTCTTTAACTCAGTAAATAAGATTTAGCTCCTGTGTGCTATCCACCTGTTTCTATGGAAACCAGACTGGAGTGCCAGGCGAGCGGATTCGGCACCGGCCGGAGCGAGGGCGGCTCTGAACCCCACCCCAAGGCCTGGCTGGGCTCCCACTGACACCTGGAGAAGCCAAAGGAAGGGGGTGCAGCTTGTTGGTGTGATGCTGAACTTGTTCGTGTGATGCCAAACTTGTCTGATCCCCTTAAAAATGATAATAAGTTGATTTTTTTTTTTGCCTGACTCGAGGATCTCGCCTGTTTTGGAGGGGGGGAGGAGATGCTTTGGGCTGCTGTCTGCACACAGGGAGTCCTCATGCTCTGTTTATTAATGGTGTTATTTATTAATTGGCGCCGTGGGTGGGACATGGAGGGGTGCAGAGCTTGGGGGGCTGGTCCAGGGGATGATCCCAGATGCTCCAACGAGCCCTGGGCAGGATCCTGGATGAGATGGACAAGGAGAGAATGGAGCTTGGCTCAAGGTTCCCCTTCAAGAGCAAAGCAAGCCAAAAAGACTTGCTTTTTTTAGTGAAAAAAATGATTAAAGCATAATTAATTTCTTAGACTTGGATAATGAAACATCTTTCTTGATGGGCCTGAGGGCCCAAATAGGAGCATTTTTAATGTTATTTTTAACAGTGCTTTTTTTTACGTGTCTCAACTCCCATTCTCTTCATATTCAAAGCAGGAAAAGCTGGGCAGTGGGATTGGTATTAAAATCTCCAGCCTGTTTTTGCCATATTTGAGGTTAGATAACGCAGCAAATCTGAGGTCTGCCCTGGGGACAGGTGTGTGTGGAGAAAACATCAGCTAGATAAAGCCAGATGGCCTCCCTGGTCATCTTCCTCTGATATCAAAGGCAATTTTGCATCATTTTTTAATGTTCTAATGAAAAACCGGGTTGGAAGTTGGTGTTGCCTTACTCAGGGCCTGGACATCCCATGGCCTTTCCAAGATTATTCCGTAATCCTTTAGCTATTCATCTCACTCCTTTCCAGGCATTTGCCCCCTCTTCTTTGCTGTGCTGGGATTTGAGATGTGGGAAGCACAAGCCTGGGTGGAAAACAAACCCAATCTCGCTTGCACTCCGAGATTTTGATGATAATGAGCATTAATAACATGCCATGGTGAGAAAACCGGAGCAGACTCGAGGTTTAGCAGGAAGGACCAGGGAAGGATTTTTACTGGCAGCTCTTGGGTGATGAGGAGCATCAGCCCCCGCTTGCTGAGAGTGCAGGAACCCCCCTGCTCTGCCTGGCTCTCCCAGGGAAGATGTTCCTTCCTTGCTTGCTGCAATTCCTGCCCCCTCGACTGGCTGTGGAGCTCATAAAACAGATTTTTTCTGCAAAATTTTGCAGCTGGAGGCTTCTGCCAAGCTCTTGCATTCCAGTTTGAGGGTTTTTGGGATGAAAGATGCCGTGTTCTTCACCCCGTGTGCCAGGCAGCTGTGTCCAGCTGTGTCAGAGGGGTGTGTGGGGCAGGGGAGATGCTGGGCTGGCTGCAGTGCCTCTCTTTTCATCACCCTTTTATTTTTTTGGCGTTTCCTTCTTCGTTTCCATCATCCAAGTGCCCATTCCTCAGCTAAAACCACCTGGATGACTGGTGGACCCTCCAAAGCCAGAGAACCCCTCCCAGCCTGAGACCAGTTCAGATCTTGGCGCATTAATGAACGGGGCAAAACCAAAAACCTGCAAAACCTGGAGGTTTTCCCTTTCTTTCAGTCCCAGACCCTTCTGTAATCTTAATGGAAAAAAAAGCAACCTTCCATCCCCATCCACCTATCCTTTATTGGAAGTGCTAAACAGCCATCTTCAGCGACTTTTTCTAATAAAAGGATGTCTGTTAAACAGAGCCCCAGAGAGCTGAGCTGCTTTACAGGGAGCTGTTTGAACTGCTTTCCGTGCTGGCTTTTTAATATAGTTTAATGCAGTTCTGGCCCTTTTTCTGCATAGCTTTTCCCCATCAAAGCTTATCGTTTCCACTCTGTTGTCTGACTGTCACGCAGCTTTAGAGGGGGTTTGGGAAGGGGAATGCCACATGGAGCAGTGGAGAGCTCCATATTTTACATCCCAAATGCACATTCACCAGTGACTCATCTGTGTCCGGGTGGGGAAATGCTCTGAAGTTCAAATCCCGGTGACAGCAGGCGTGGAACACCCCGGCTGTTCGCTTAACAGGTTGCACTGTGCCATTTCTTTATTTGTAATTGTGTTTATTTGAAGTTTTTCCTGCAGTGAGGTATCAGTTGCAGCCTAATGGCAGCTCCGGGGACAGATGTGTTGGTGGGAGCACAGCTGTGCTCTGTGCTGGTAGGGCCAGCAGCCAGAGAGGAGAGGTGGGCATTTCCACAGGTCTGGATCCTGCATCAGGGCTGGGAACAGCACTGGGCTCTCCAGGGGCATTTGGGAGGTGCTGCTGGAAAGACACAGTAGGATGTCAGCTTGCTTTGTGGGATTCATGGATGGGCCTGGCTGGGCTTCCTCTCCTAATGTTTAATTTAAAATTCTCTCCTGAGCTGTGGGATGTGCATTTGTGTTCGGGATGAGACCCAGCAGAGCTTGTGCTGCTCCAGGTGACAGCAACTGGGACCCTTTGCCAGGGTGTGGGGTGATGTGAGAGCCCCTGGGTTTGTGTTTTGGCACCTTCATCTCTCTCCCAGAAAAGGTGCTCTGGTTTCTTAGGAAGGGCAGGAGAAGGTTCTTGTGTGGAATGGAGCAAACCAAAGGCAGGGAAGGGACCAAGGGCACTTGAGAGCCCTTCTCACAAGGGTCCAGAGGAGAGATGGGACCTGCCCATGCCCTGGAGCCCATCTGGGAGCCTTTGTCAGTGCAAAAGCTGCTGGAAATGCTGTCAGGAGCAAGAGAGGGGCTGGATGTTTAATTAATTTTTTAATTAATTTGCATCATTTATATCATGGAGTGATTGGCTTGACAACGGAGCAGGGAGATTGCTCCCAGTAGCTCTACTGGAGTCACTGGAGGGGAGGTGACAGTGCCATCACCCCAGCAGGCAGCACACAGTCCCTGAGGGAGATTCCTACCAGAGCATTCCCGGGGATCTGCGGGGAGGCAGCTGCAGGGTCAGGAGGGAGTGAAGACATCACCGAGTGCGGATCCGCGGAAACATCTCCAGCTCTGTGTGTGTGTGTCTGATTGCCTCAGACGTGTTCCATCCTCTGCTCATCCACCCTGGAAGCATTTTCTGTTGGAGCTGTGACGCCTGGCTGAGGCTGGGATGAGGAGATGAAGAGATCCTGTGTTTTACAGGAGCAGAAAGCAAAGCACAGCACGTGCTGGTGCCAGGGCTGGATGAGAAACTGCCCATACTGGGAGCAAGCTGGGATAACTCTGGCTCAAACCCACTCCCACTGGTGTTTAGGTGTGAAGAACGAGGGCGAGAGGCAGCAAGCTGGGATCGTGTTTTTTAATGGAGGCATTCCAGTATAAATAGCTTGGGTTAATGGAAGTCTTAATAAACACTGAATTATTTTGGGACAGGGCTCGTCAGCTCTTATCCAGAGCTTTACAGATATCAGCACCACCACCTCCTACCCTGCAAACATTTATTGCTGATAATAGCCCACGCCTGCCGCAGAATAAAGCACTTTATAAAAAATACATCAGTGGGACCTTTGTTAGCAGAGGGCTGCCTCGGTATTCCTGCTGTGATAACCAGCAGGGACGTTCCCCTGGGTTTTCCCTGGATGCTGCAGTGATGACAGTTCTGTCTTTCTCTCTCTTGACCCATCAGCTCCCCCTCTCTCATATCCTGGGCTCCCTGGGCTGGCATCCCAGTGAGGTCTGGGCAGTCTGGTCAGGAAAAGGCCCCATGTACTGGGTATACAGTGGGAAAGGAGCAGAACATGGGAGGAGGTCCTAGCAAGTTCTGGGGTGGCAAATTCACTGGTGCTCTGCATTTTGGAGGGGCTTTTTTTGTCCCCGTTGGAGACCATTTGTTCCCTGTTCAGAGGCACCACCAGGATGCAGCTGCTGGGAGAGGAAACTTGGCTCTGGTGTGACTTTCAGGGTGCCTGTGAACACCCCAGGGAGAGCCCAGATCCCCATTCACTTTATAGGTCAGCACACATCACACCTGGGGTGGTTTTTCCTTGAAGATGTGGTTGGAAGTGGCATTGGATGAGTGGTGGGAACACAGAATTCCGAGCCGGAGCAGCTGCTGTGGCGTGTTTGCACCCAATTTGGTGCTTTGCTTTTGGGTGTTTGCACCCAATTCCCCAAATCCACGACTGCAGCTCCTCACTGACCAGTCCCCACCACTCCAAATCCCACTGCCAGCCAGCAAGGGGGGGGAGGGAGTTTGCTCAGCTGAACGTTCTCTCCGCGGATGTGATTTCCGCATAAATATCCATACAGTGTCAAACCACCTCCTCTCCTTTTTTTTTTTTTTTTTTTTTTTTTTTTTTTTCTCTAAGGAAAAGNACGATTGCAAACCCCCCCCCTTCCTTTTTTTTTTTTTTTTTTTTTTTTTCCCTTTTAGCCCCTCAAACATGTGATTTTTATTTCTCCAGCTGTAAAGCTGAGCGTGTGAATGTTGAATTGTTAAATAAGTCAAACATAATTATTCAAGTACCCGGCGTAATGCGTCTCAGAAGCGCGGGATCTGAAACCCGACGCCGTGCGCGCGGGCAAACGCTTTTGTGGGGATTGTACTCCTGAGGGGGATGTCATTTTGACAAGAATGTATTTTCCCTCTTTCACAGCCTGTCTCGTACTGTCTTGATGCTTTGGTGGAAGTCTCATCCGAGCGGAGTTGATTTTGATGGGGAATTATTCAAACCTTTCAGATCCATCCCTGCGGACTGGTTTGCTCCGCGGGCTGATGGGGTGATACTGGTGAGGAGCTGAGGGCCTGATGAGAAATAAAAGGTTTTTCTTTTGCAAGGCTTGGGCTTGAGCTGGTTATCTCTTGGTAATGCTATCAAATGCTCTCTTCTGCAGTCCAAGCACATCGTCTACATCTGGCCAAGATATGGCATGAAAAAGAGATGGTTTGAACAAAAACCAGCCTTAATAGCAGCTGGGGTAAAAACTCAATTTAGAACTCAATTTTTTTTTTTTTTTTTCCTTTTTTTCATGCAAAATTGGAAAAATATTTTGTTCGTTTGTGGACGTACAGGAAACATTGCCTTTTTTTCAGCGGGCAAAACCAAAATGCTCCTCAGTATTGATCAGAACAGAAAGCCCTTCCTCTTTTCTCTGCCCCACTCCTCAATTTTGAGTTTTACGCCAGGCTGAGCTTTTCCTCTGGGAATTCCAGACATTGCTACCATTAAGCACACATGGTTATTTGCAGTGTGGATTTTCATGCCCCACACGAGGCGCCTGAGCAGGGCCTCTCCCTGACCTGGGATTTTTTGGGATTTTGTGCTTTGTAAAACACCCTGTGCAGTGGTAACTCAGTGCTGCTGGTTGTGAGGTCAGTAAGACTTTAATGTGCTCTTCCTGGCAGTTAGAAAATGCCAAGAGAGCCAGCTAAGAACAAATCCCAGCTTCCTGTTCCCTTCCCACAAGTAAATACTTGTCAGGCATTTCCAGGAGCTCCATAAAAACCCGTTTTACCTGTTTGATTACAAAATCTCTTTGTTCTGGACAAGAGCTCCAGGGAGTTTTCTCTGACCCTCTGGGGCTGACCTGCTCATACCTGAGGTGACAGCAGTTACTTCTCTGATCTCATCCTCACATTTGCAGGGTGGCCTTTGGGATGCAGTTTTGGGTGTTGACATGTATTGATAGCTCTGCCCAGCTGGCACCAGCAATTCCTGTTGGGTTTTTTACTGTTTTTCCCTTCGTGGCTGCTGGGACCCTCATTCCCTCCTGCACAGGGCGTTGTCAAGGACTCTCATCCATCTTGATGACCTTTATCAACGTTGTGTGTTCAAACCTGAGCCCTTTGAACCATCAGGGGGCCGTAGTGATGGGAGCCTGTATTAACACATGGATAAATCCCTTTTTCTTCTTCCCTCCCCCTACAACCCCAGGCTGACCACGGTGCTCTTTGTCTCTAAAGTCTGATTAAAGGGCTGGGAGAAGGAGCACGTGGTGGTTCAGGCCCCGTTTCCCTGTCTCTGTGTGATGATGATGTGTGAGTGTATTTTTGGCGTTTTCTCTCCCTTACCAAGGCTGGCTCTTCCCAGCCCACTCGTTTTGAACGTCTCGTGTCGAAATTCCTCAAAGCTTCTGCTCGCTGCGCGTTCCACACTTGCTCAATCTGTTCCTATTAATTTTTAAACGCGTTTTTAGCGGCTGATAAACAGCTGGTGACACTTTGGGAGCCGCCGAGGAGCTGCTGTGAGGCTGCACACCGAGCTGGGGGATGCGGGCGCAGCGCCGGGGGCACCGGGATCGTGTTCCCTTGGGATGCAGACTCCCTCCGTGTGCTGCTTCCCTGCCCTCCCCAGTGAGGACGGGGCTCTCCAGCTGCCACTTTGCCTTCCCTGCTGCTTTCAACCATCCTGGCTCGCTGCAGGTCCTGAGCAGAGCTGAGCTCACACTGGAGGATCCAGCTGGGGAATCTGCCTGAGCATCCTTGACTAAGCTATTTACATCCCTTAAATCACTGGCTGAAAACATCAGGCCTGACTCCTGTTTTTTTTCTTGGAGACAGACAAGATCTAATCTATGCTATTTTTNAAAAACATACTTATTTCTTTTTTTTTTTTTTTTTTTTTTTTTTTTTTTTTTTTTTTTTTTTTTTTTACAGCTGTATGGATTTGTTAGGCCTGAAGGGACCCTTAAATCCTCTTGCCTCACCCTCTGTGCAGTAGTGACCGTGGAAATCCATCCAGCTTCCCCTTCCACCCTGTCATTTGTGAGCTGTGACACCCTGTCAGGGCAGCCAATATTCTGGATGTTTTTTCAGTGCAGTTCTTTTCTGGGCCCCTTCGCAGCCTGTGTGTTTCAGTCGCCCCCGGAACAGTAAATGTGCTGTCTGCAGAGGCAGAGCAGCAACTAAATTTAACATCCTCAGTCAAATCAAAGCACTTTGTGGGTAATTTACCCTCTGTTACAGGATGAGAGGAAGGGAGGTGGTTTCTGAGCATCTCTGGAAAATGCCTTGTGGGTTGCTGCTCCCTCTGCCCCAGGCTCCTGCCTTCCTGCAGGTGGAAATGCATTAATTGATGTCGTAGGATTAATAAACGGAAAAAATGTGGCAGTGTCAGAGGTCTCTGTCCAATGTGCCATTCCCTTTGGAAAGCTCAGACCAGGAATTTGCCTGCCCAGGGGTAGGAGGCTGCTCCAGACAGCGAGTTTTGTCTGGAAACCTCATGATGCTTCCAGTTAATCATGGATTTGGGAAATTCAGGGCTTGCTATTTTGAGAACTGAATCAGAGAGGAAGCGAGGGTTGTTTCTGCACTCGGGATATGATTGATGGAAACCCCTTTTTTTTAATTTCTGAAATAACATTTATTTCTGGAAGGTATTCCACCAGCGAAGCAGAATCTGTAATAAAATAAAACCCAATCCTTTTATCTCCTTCAGGGAGGGCAGGGAAGAGGAGGAGCAGCATCCCTGCTGCACATGGATGTCTTGGCTCTGCTGCTGCACTGCACAGTCCTGAGAGGCTTCATTTGTGTCAAACGTGGAATAATTGCAAAGAGAAAAGCTCGTGATAGTGTTTGTTTGCCTGGTAGAGCTGTCCTTTCCCAGGTTCTCTTCCTTTTGAAACAGTTCTTGGAAAACTGGGCAGGAATTGTGCAGTGAGGAAGAATAAAACACACAAATCAGGAGCTCTGATACTCAACACTGGCCCCTGATTGTGGCTCTTCTTACAGAACAAGAATTTAAACATTTGTAGGGGTTTCTCCCCCTCCCCCCCCAAAAATGATGCAAACTCACAGGAAAAGGTGATTTGACCTCCCTCAAGAGCTGGGAATTTCTCCTCTCTGCTCTAAGCTGCTCCTCTGTACCCTCAGAACACCTGAACATCCTGGTTTAGCTCCTGCTGGCTGCCTGTTTTTCTAGGAACTGGGAATTTAACACAGTTGTTTGCCAGGAAACCCAGAGGTGACACTTTTGAGACTGACAGGAAGTGACTGAGGTGTCCAGCTGGGTAACTCTGAAGGAAGGGTCAGGCCAGCAGCAGAATCTTGGCACATCCCTCTGGTTTAGGTGCTCGAGACAGGGAAAATTAGTGGATAGAAACAGTCTGGTGAGAATATGTAAGAAATTTCTCCTTTCTACAGCTAAAGGTTCAACCAGAGAGTTCTATAGCTTTGGATGTTTGGTTTTTTTTCTGTGTCAAGAGCAGTGGATTCCTGTGGTGTCTTTACATGGCTCTCAATAACCTGGATAAATTGGGCATTTGTTTCTGATGTGAAATCTTCCAGACCCTGGACAGGAGGAGGGAGCAGTGGGAATGTTCTCCTGCCTGCCTCCATGAGTGGCAGCCTGCATCACTCCTTCTTTCCTTAGAGAAACTTAGGAAGGGACAATAATAGCAGCTAAATTGGCAATACTGGAGGGCTGAAGTTCATGTCAGTTATTTTCCAGACTTGCTGGTTGCTTGCAGACATTCGCAGAGTGGTGCAGGAGATGGGTAAATGATTCCCTGATTGATTACATGTCTGGATGTGGCTCTGTGGGACTTGGGAGCCTCTTCCAGCTCGGGAGGAAGGGGTGAGAGCTTAAGTTCTAATCTGCACTGAGGTTTCCTGGGTTTAGAAAGGAGAAATTTGCTTCCTTGTGCCCCACACCTGAACTGTTTTGGGATGCTCGAGGTGATCTTAGCAAAGGTTTTTAGTTCCTCGTGAAACCAGGACCTTGTACTTGCAAACAGTCCAGAGTGAAGCTGGAGCTCAGTAGCACCAAGAGATGTCTCAGTTTGAAGAGCAGTTTTGAGGGTCCTGGAGCAGCCCCTGGTGATGGGATGGGCTTTGGTCATGTGTCCAAGTGTCCCCTGTGCCTGAAAAATGGATATTTAACAGGCATGTTAGTGCTGATCTGGGGCAAGGAGGCAGCTCAGACCTGGCTGGCTTTGGGGGAATTTTGTTTGTAATGATAGTAAAAGCCCCGAGTTTACCAGGTACTTCTCCTCCCTGAAGTCTGGGAGAGGATTAGGGCTAAGGAAGTGAACTTCATCCTGCTTTCCTGTGCTTCTCTTCCTACTGTTCCTCTTCCTGAGTGTTTCTGCTCAGTGTCACTCTGTTTTGAGGTCCTTGGGAAGGGGGCTGCAGGCAGAGGAGATCTCCAGCCCTCTCCTGGTTGTGTGTTCCCAGAGCTCATGGGCACATCGAGTTCTTCTGCACCTTCCTTCTCTTCTGGGCCTTTTTCCCTCCTTTATTTTTAAAAAAAACTTAAAGCTGTGAGAGTGAAGATGTTTCATCCAGGTGGGTCTGTGCTTGTGCAGGAAGCTTGAGGCAGCCCCTCCGTTTGTGGAGCCAAGTGGGATTCCTGCTCCAAGCCCTGACTCCATGTAGCTGCAGGGAAAGAAACTTCAGTGGGAAAGGTCTCCCATCCCTGCAAACACAGCAGTTCCAGGTTTTGAGCAAATCAAAGCAGCAAATCCCAGGCAAATTCTAAAAGCTGCCTTTTACAGTGCACTTGAAAAACTCCTGTTTGCATCCTGCCTCTTTTGTGTACGTTGGAATTACAGGAATTTCTTTGAGCCCAACAGGAATTTCTTTGAGCTTAAACGAGTTTTTCTCCTGATTTGTAAAACACAGCTGGTCTCAAACGGCTTGTGATGGTTAAGCTGCTACTGAAGGAGGGCTTTAGGAGGGACTTTGCTCCCCTGAGGCTCCCTGGGGCAGAGCTGATGCTTTGCAGGTAGGATGGAGGGAGTTAAGTAGAACTGCAGGATGAATCCAGGGCTCAGAGCCTGAGGAATCAATGGAAAAGCTTCCCCTGCCTTCAGGGCTTGGACCACAGCAGCCTCTGAAGTGTTAAGATGCAGGTGCCTCCCTTGAAGTGGGATATTTGCATTCAGTGGGATGGTGACTCCAAAACCAAACCCCTGGGTGTGGCAGGGAGGGACAAACCTGTCCTTGGTCTGTCCACGGGCAGATGGGCTCTGCAACTGCTCCTGGCCTGGGCATCTCCCATCGGCGCTGCTGCTCTGGGACTGGAAAGGATTTAAACTTCTCTGGAGAAACCAGAGCTGGAGGCTGTGGCCCTGCCAGCAACTGGGGGATCTACAAAATGCAAAAAAATAAAAGGCTTTTGAACACTTTCTTCACATTGTTTTTATACACAGCTGCATTTTTTCCTTTAGCACCTGGAATAATGATGAAGGAAATCAGGCACGGAGAATTTTAAGCTCTCTCTCCAATAGGTAAATTATTCTTTGTGCAAGTGGATTGGTTTCATATGGATGCTTCCAATTTCTCCTGCACGTGCAAAATGTTCCTAAACCTCTTTTTCTTTTTGGGTGCTCCGTATGTTTTGCTCTGACCTCCCAGCTCCCTTTTGGAGCCAAACGGAAATGGGAACCCAAAGGTATGTGAAAATCTGTAATATTTTCTGCTTACATCCCAGGCCTTGATCGAAAGGGATTAAACTTCACACAGATTAAAACCAGTTTCTTGGAAGCAGGTTTGGATATCCGTGTTTTGCATCTGACTAGCTGTTTTTTCCATCTGTTTCGACAAATCCAATCAATACTGGGGGAGGGGGGGATGTTTTTGCAGGAGAGCCTCTCCTTGCAGCGTGCAAGGAGCCCTTGACAGTCCCCTTGGCTGGAATTCGCTTGGAATACCTCAAGGTAGAGCTGATGAAAGGGCTGGGATGGGTTGTGCTGGCTGAGGTGGCAGCTTTTTAATTCAGAGTCTGGTCATGGAGTGATAAAACCACAGAATGGTTTGGAAGGGACATTAAAGCCCATCTTGTCCCACCCCCTGCCTTGAGCAGCCTCACCTTCCACTAGTCCAGGTTGCCCCAATGCCTCCTTCAACAATTCCAGGGATGGAATTGATTCCACAGCTTTTCTGGGTGACCTGTGCCAGTCCAGTGCAGAATTTCAGGTGTGAGGACAGCCCAGGTGACAGCTGTGAGCAGAGCCACGCTCCTGTCTCACCTTCTGCCACCAGGAATTCATGTGAGCTGCTCCTTTTCCGTGCTCTGCCTGAGCAGTTTTTTACTTAGGGTGCAAATAATCCCTAAGGAACGGTTGCCTCTGACAGGGACTTTTCCCTGGGACAGTTTGTCAGGGTGGCTCTTTTTGAGTCACAAGATGAGGGTTTTGCCTAAGTGCCTGACTTTGGGCACCCTGAACTATGGGCTGGGGTCAGAGAAGGACCTGGAGCCCTTCAGCACGAGGAGGGGATGAGGTTGTGGAGCAGCTGACCTACAATTTTGGGGGGTAAACTTAATTAAATCTGACCGAATTCAGATGTTTAGCAGAAGCAGCTGATTTCTGGACAAAGTTTAGCCTGTCCTGGTGTTTGCTATGGCATCAGACAAATATTGGAGCCATTTTTGGGGTTGTCTGGCCATCCTATCCTTTTGCTGTGGGGTCAGGAGTTGACTGCAGGACCACTTCCCCTGAATATTCCTGGTTGTTACATCCACGGAAAGCACAGATATGATAATTATAACCACCCTGCTTGGCATGGTTTGAGCTCTGAGCCTTTTCTAGACTCTCCAAAGCCTGCAGAGATCCCTCTAGAGCATCATGGCCAGGGTTTGGACCACCTGGAAGCACAAAGGCACAACGGATCCTGCTCTGAGTAGCTGGAATGATCCCGCTGGTGTTCCACACCGGGGCACGAGGTGTCTCTGTGGCAGCTCATTGCCATGCTCAGGGCTTTGCACACCGCCTGTGTAAACCTATTCACCGGCATTTAAAGCTAAATTGTGGTTTTAGGGATGTTTCTTGGGGTCTTTTTTCCCTTTTTCCCTCCTTTCCTGCCCCTCTTTCCGTGCCAAGTGCCCAGCACAGCTTGGTGGCTTTCAGCAGGGACGCGGCGAGGTCGGAGCCGTCAGCACCCACGTCCTGCCACGTGTTTCACACCTTCCCACGCTCCAGCTCCCTCCTCCGCTGCTCAGGCATCCTTCCAGCTTCATTAGGGAACGCCTAATTAGGGGCAGAGGGAAGGGGCTGGACAGAGCAGCGGGGCCGTGTTGGGGCGTGGAGCGGGAAGCTCTGCCTGGTGCTGATGGAGCCGGCCGTGCTCACCTGAGCCGAGCTCCTGCTGCAGCCAGGTTTCTGTTTGTGGTTTTCCCCCCTCTAATTTTCATGGAAAAGCCCAGTTCCCCGGCCTCATTACCCTCCTTTCCCCGAAGGACACGCTCCTTTTGTAGCCATGCAAAGGAGCCCTCTCCAGTTACAGGCTGGATTTTTTTCTTAAGGGGCAATTTTGTAATATCTTTAATCTGGAGGGAAGCAGCCAGCCCTCAGCTCAGACTTCCAGTGCTCAGGCCGTTCTGGGAATCCTCCTTATCTCTGGGAATCCACCGGGGGGATGCTGAAATCCCAGCTGCAATAAAAGTGAAGCTGTTATTAGTTTCTTCTCCCTGCTGGCTCCCTCTGCCCAAATAGATTTCATTATTGCTCTGAGCAAAGGCAAAATTCATCCCACTTGTGCTTCGCAGGTCAGCAAATCCCAGCCTATGCTGGGGTGCTCTGGGATTGTGTGAGAAGTGAGGGATCCATGTGCTGGCCGAAGCTGGGGAGGTGACACAGCACTCTTGGGCAGTGGTGGCACCTTGGAGTGACACAGGGAAGTATTTCCAGCAGGAGAGAAATACAAGGACAGCTCTCCAAAAGGCCTTGGGAGTCACAGGGGTGGAAATATGCGAGTAAAATTTAAAACCTCAAGATCAACGTGTGCTAAACTTCACATCCTTCTCCTCCACCTTCAGAAACCTGGGGTTCTGTCCAGGAATCCTTCTGGACAGGAGAATTCCTATGTTAAAATCAGTCTGGGCTGGATCTCCTGGGCTCTGTCCCGTAGGGATCTCTGACAAGACCAAGGTGCTTTCTCCTTTCTTTCATGGAGTGCCATGGAGGATCAATCCCTCTGATCCCTGGTTTCAGTTCCATGTTTTGCTGCCCACCAGTGCTGGAATAGTTTCCCTTAATATTTAATTCATGGTGTTTTGTGTCATGCAGAAATGTGAGAGGGGCTGGAGTCACCTTAAGCCCCAGTGTGGTGGCCCAGACCGGCGACTCATTTCCAAATCAGCCTTCAGAGGTGCTGCCAAAGCTTGTCCCAGAAATGGCTTTTGGATATCAGGGCTTTTGATTTTTCTTTCTTTCTTGCCTTTCTGTCATTGGCAAGTTCTGGGCAAATTGATGAGGCCAGGGAAGGTGGAGATGTGGGAAGGAGGAGGAGGAAGAGGAGGACTTGGCCACTCAGCCCTGCACCTCTAGCTGAGTTCTTGAGGTTTTTTTTTTTCCAGTTCAGGAGCAGATCCTGGGGACTCTCTTGTCACCTCCTCATCATGCCACCCATTCTTACCCAGGAACTTGGCCACAGCACCAGCTCTCTCTTGCTCAGTCCCATGCTGGGTGCACAAAGATGCAATTTCCCTGTCTCTCCTGCTTAATTCTCCTCCCTGGCAGAGATGTTTGCAGAGGCAGCATCTCTCCAAAACCTCATGTGGGATGGGCTTGTCCTTGCCCCAGAGCAGGAGAGGTCTGTCCCCAGGCAAGAGGGGAGCCCGTGGTGGCTCACAGGCAGCTGGGTTGGGCTCGCAGCAGGCACAGCCCGTGGTGCCCTGTGAATCTCCAGCACTTACAGGAAAGCAGTTGTTTTATGGCGCCCAGAGTCTCTGCCAGGCCATGCCCTTGCCTTGGCTTTGTGTCTGCACGTCCCCTGAGCTCAGGGTGTCTGTGCCAGGCTGCTGACCTTGCCCCAGCCTCGTGACTTTGCTGAGCGTGTCCCTCTCAAGCCTCTCACCCGGTGCCCTCAACACTTCCAGCACCCACGGGTGCTGCTCAGCTCACTGCTCCGGACTGTTCCAGGGCCACCAAATCAATCTCTGCACCCTGTTCAGCTGGAGGCTCTCTCCCAGCTCATCTCTCTTAGCTTTGGTGTTGGCTCACTTGAGAAACTGCTGGGTTTCCCCCCCTGAGGCTTTTAAAGTCCCATCAAAGCCAGCTCCTCGCTCCAGTCCCCACTATCACAGAGAGATAATAAAAGTACTCGAACGAGGCGGAGGAGAGAGCCCATTAAGGAGCAGAATAACTCTTTATTGCTGTTGTATTAGAGGAACTCGGCAGCATAAAGCAGGCACTGGAGTTTCAGGGCATTAATTCCTGAATTTGGGAGCTGTGGGAAGCGCGGGGCTGGGCTGGTTTGTGGCTCTCGGTGCTTCTCCGTGTTGGGCTGCTTTGCCTCTGGATCTCTTCTTGCCTTTGGATCTTCTCTGTGTCCTGGGAAAGTGAGGGCCCTGCCCTGCCCTGCCCTGCCCCTGGCCAGGGGTGTTTGCTGTGGGGTGGGGACAGAGGAGCACGGACACCTCTGAACACGTAGGCATCGGGGTTTAGGGACCCCAAAGATGTGTGACAGTGTTCCCTTCCTTCCTCAGCTGTTCTGTGATGGGAGAAAGCAAATTGGTGTCATAACTGTGGGAGATGGGGTGTGTGCATCTGGATAACTTTTGATGGTGTGACAGAGCGCAGAGATTTTTCTAGCAGTAACCAGAAATCCTCCCAAACTGTTCTTTTCTCCTCCTTGTAAGGGAACAGTGCTGGTTTTGCAGTGACTGCTCACTCTTGAAAGGCTGCATGATTTCAGACATGATGCCAGCCCCAAAGAGCCCAAAATAAACCTGTTAAAATCCTCCATGAATCCTGTTCCCACTGGAAATCAGCAGTGGCTTTGCTGATTTAATATTTGCATCTCCAGCACGTAATGTGGCCAAATCATGGGTTTAATGCAAAATAGTGATGGTTTAATAACGTTGTTTTTAAAAGCCCATTCAAACACAGGGTGTTGCTTAAAGCAGCACTTTACAGCAAATGGGCTTCAGCACCCTGTGGGGCCGGGGAAGAGGAGGAGCTGCCAGAGCTCTGGGACCAGCAGCAGTACAAATGGAAGTGGCAGTGAAGGATCCCTGGTATTTGCTGGAGGGGAGGGAAGAGGCTTTACCATGCCCAGACTTCCCCATTTGTTGCATGGCCCTTGCAGTGAGATACAGAGACAGAAGCCTGGACACACCATCACAGGAAAACTTCCCTGGCTTTGATTTGAAATCCCTATCAAATGTGTATCAGCCCAAATCCGCTCAGCTGGCACCTCTCCAGAAGCTGGATGCCAACTAACACCATGCCTGGCATGAGTGGGAATGGGAGGAGAAGCTGTGGCAGCCCTGGGCAGGCGACGTGGAGCACTGAGGGAATCACCCAGGCAGGCACTGGAAAGGCTCAAACCAGTTGTCCAAAGCAGTTGTTGCTGAACAGCCTCATCCTCAGCAGGCAGCTGGGTGGATGTGGTCCAGCTTGAGAGGATGGGTGTAAGAAAACCCATCTGATTGGATCCTTCCATGGGGCTGTGCCCACCCTTTGCATCCCAGGAAAACATCACACCACGTCTGGTTTCCTCCTGCCTGAACGGGGCTGATGCTCTTCTCAGCTTGTGTCAGGAGATGGTGATTTAAGGAGTTCTCCAGCAAATTCTCGGGATGCTGAAGCAGCAGCAGCAGTCCTGGCTGCTCTGTGGCCAGGGAAAAGGGCTGGCTCGGGGGCTGGCAGGTTTATGCCCCAGGCAAGAGCAGGAATGACTGACCCAGAGCAAGCAGGCTGTGGTTTGTGTTCCCCTCACACTCTGGGCTGGGCTGGTTTTCCAGGGCTGGCCCAGCCAAGGTTCAAGCATGGGGCCAGGGATATGCAAACAGAGAGATGGGAGGCTGGAAGCTGCTGGTGGGGCCTTGGTTTGCCAATCCCAGGTGGTGCCCAGCCCAGGGGGGTGTGCAGGTGGCTGGGAGTGCTGGGACGTGCCCAGCTGTGCAGGGAGAAGAGCAAACAGGAGCTGACCAGCCACGGGCACCAGCAGGAGAAAATGCAGGATTCTGCAGCACCTCAGGCTGGAGGCAGCTGGATCAAATCCTGCTTGCTCTGGGGACTGCTTTTCTTTGAGCACTGCTGTCCCTGGGACTGTTCCCCTCAGTGTTTTGGTTGTGGGGTGCCATTATCCAGCTTGGAAATGGTATCTCTGCCTTCCTCCCAAGCCAGGTGTTCCCTGGCCCAGCCGGTTTGTTTTTTCAAACCTGAGAGAGTTTATTTGAGTTTTTCTGGTTGCTCAGAGATACCATCAGTTTGTCTCTCATTTTGGGGTCAAGTTTCTGCCTGAGGCTGGGGATGTTTGGCCTGAGGATTTGTTTTGCCCTTTATGAGTTTAGGGGCAAAGCAGGAAATGACTCCCTGTAATTCCAGGCTGTAAAATCCCCCCCTCTGCCTGGCAGGGGATGGGCAGAGGTGGCACAGAAAGGTCTCTGCCCAGAGTTATCAGTGTTGGGCAGAGCTCCTGATGAGAAGCAAATCTGTTTGTTCTGGAAATGCTCAGTGCTGGCTGTGAGCCTTCAGCTCATTCTTGCTCCCAGGGTCACTCCTGGAGTGCCCAGAGCTGGAAAGTTTCCCCCTTTCCAGTTTCTGTTCTCCAGCCCAGCTGGGTCAGTTTGTTTTTTCAAATAAAAAAAGAGTTTATTTTAGAGTTTTCTAGATGCTCAGAGATACCATCAGCCATAAACAATGCCACAGGAAGTAGAAGAGCAGTTAACATAATAATTTATTTTCTATTTGGCTTTGGTTTATTTTAAAATCTGTAATTCCTAAAAGAAAGTGTTGGAAGTAAGGAAGAAAAGTGGTGAATTTTTTATTGAAGTGGTGTGGCTATTGTGGTTTTTTAATTCTTTTCAAAAACCCCATTTCTTTACTCACTTTGTTTTTTTCCAAACTGACCAGTGAGTGTGAGGAACCCACTTGGAGTCTTGATTATTTTCTTTTATTTTTTTTTTCTTTCTTTTTCCCATGAAGGGCAGACCTGGGTGCCTTTTTAAACCTGAGACCACATGCAGGGCCCTCGTGCCTCACTCTCTGGTGCTGTTGTTTTGCAGCAATGATCTCTCTGGTCAATAAATGATCAGCTGGGTGGTTGGATTTAACTCATGCCCATAAATACAAGGCACGCTGGAATTTCAGGAATGTGAAGGGCATCCCTCATTTGTCACAGCAAAACTACCAGAAATTTCCCCACGAACCCTCTGCAGGTCACTGGTAGAGAAAAGTGTCTGTGCATCACCTGCATTTGGTACCTTTATATTCCTATTTATATTCCTGCCATCTTATTGTCAGTGGGATGTTATATATAGCTTTTATGGTAATTTTGTGTGCTGAATGCAGTTTCCAGGCAGGAAATTGCATTGAGAAATGGGTGAAGAAGCAGTAATAATAGCAATAATCTGCATAAGCCCCTGTTGTTAAAACCCATAGCCCTATATCTCCTGGAAGAAAAATGCACAGATAAGAGAATAGTTTTCCAAACAACATCTTCAAATGACTTGGAGGGTGACTTTTGGCAAGGGATGGAGTGGCAGGACAAGGGGAAATGCTTTAAACTGACAGAGATTTGGGTCAGATGGATATTGGCAAGGAATTCTTGGCTGTGAGGGTGGTGAGGCCCTGGCACAGGGTGCCCAGGGAAACTGTGGCTGCCTCATCCCTGAAGAGTTCAAGGGCAGCTTGGAATATCTGTTTTAGTTGTTTTGGTGTGTCCTGGTGTTCCAGAAGCAGGGAAAAGCCTCAGCTGGGCTCAGGGACCCTCGTGCTGCCATGTGGGTTTGGAACAGGTCCTGACCAAACACCAGAGCCAGAAGTCAGGCCTGGGTTTGCCTGCAAATAAGAACCTGTTTTACAGGGGAAAATGAGACACAGTTTAGCAAACACTTAAGGGCTGATTTACTTTTAAGAATGTTGTTTAATCCTGTTGAAATTGAGAGGATTACTTATCCTTAAATGCATGCTTAAGCACTTCCCTGACTGGGGGCTGGGATCTGTGAGGAGCTGGCCTTGCACTTGGCCTGTCTTGCTCTCAGCAGGAGTTGTTGTTGGGAAAAATATTCCCTGATATTGGGACAGTCAGCCTTCTGGAGATGCTTCAAGGGGGTTTTATGTGCCTGATCCCTCACACTGGGTGGTTTGGCTTTCTCACCTGAGCCTGGATTTGGGATCCCCACTCACTTGTGCTGGCTCCTCACTGGAACCAGTGCCCCGTCTTTGATGTGCCAGGATGTGCAGAGCTTGGGGCTGTTCAGCAAAGAACAAAGGGAAGCTTGTTGGTGAGGAGAACAGGGAGCTTTTCTCTTAAATTTCCCTGGAAGTCAAACCCCGAAGTGGAAGTGTCTGATTCATAAACTGGATTTTTACTTTAGAAGGCTAAAAATAGAGCATGGAAGAGACTCATTCAGTCAGTCTAGGACTTCCCTGGCACTATTTTAAGCCCCCTGGAGCAGGGCTGGTGGTGCCAGTGGAGTTTCCAGTCTCTGTGCCCTGTCTGGGTTCGGTGTTCCAGGTCCCACTCGAGGTGTTTTGTGCCACGATGAGCCCTGGAGCCTTCCAGGGATGTTCCGTTTCCTGTTTTCCATGTGGAAATCACCCACTAAACACCAAACTGTGGCAGTTTCTTGGTTGCTGCCCTGGCTTTGGCTCCACACATGAGGCACCAGCAGGTGACAGCCAGGCTGGAATTCATGGCAAATAAAAAATAGGAGGGATGAAGGTTGCAAAAGTGCAGAGGAAAAGGACGGTCTGAGATGAGGCTCTCATTGATGTCCTGGGATAAAAATGTGGGAGAGGCTCTGAGTTCATCCCAGGAGAAAATCCCAGGGATGTGGTCCCTGGGTAGGTGGTGTGGAGGTGGCTCAGCAACCATGGGAGCACCCCAAAGTAAAATTCCTAAATAAAGGGACCTGAGGGCTGCCTGTGGCTGGGTTGGATGCAGGGCAGCTCCAGGCAACAGCATCCCCCAGGGGTTCGGGTTTGTACACCTGGAGCCCACTCAAGAAACCCTTTATCCATGTAGATTGGAAACCAGTTCAAAAATAACAGGTTTGTTTTTATCACTCCAGCTTTGAAATGGTGAATGTGAGCAAGAGGAAAACACAGTTGAAATCTACAAGGGACTCAAACCCATTCTTTGTTCCTCTTCAGTGAAAATTCCCCATAGCAATTAAAACTTCCATCAAAAATGGGAGTTTTTCTGAAAAACGTGGTGGTTTTATTGCTTCTGATTGCAGTGCTGATGAGAATATTTTGGTGTTGAATCACTCCTGGCTGTTTTCTGCCAGAAAAGGGCGATGGTCTGCACTTACCTCTGACAAACTGATGATGCATCTTTATTGAATTGCAAGAAGTCAGAGCTGTTCAGTCTTGGCAAGTTTGCCTCAATAAGATCATTTTGTGTGAGGAGAGACACAAAAGGAGTTGTAATCCTTTTGTAATAAAACACAAAGTAAGAGGGTTTTCTCAATGCTTCTTAGTGTTGCATGAAACCTGTCAGGGCAGGTCTGGCCTCATTAAATGAGTGTGGGGATGGAGCTTCCTGGGATGAAGCTGTTCAATAATACCTTTCTAGCTTGAGGGTTAAATGTCTTTTGTGCTCAGTGGTGGAACCTAAAGCAGGGTTTGCACTGACAGTGTCCTCCCAGCCCTGATGGTGACACTGTGACACTGAGTGGGGGGGACTGGAGCACATCCATTCCAGTGGGGGTTCAGCCCCAAGCACCAGGCTGGGGGTTCCACCAAACCTTCCAGTGTCCTCAGTAAGCACACCAGCATCTTTTTCTCTCATTTCCAGGTGATCTCTGCAGTATCCAGGCTCTCCTTCCACAGTATTGCTCAAACCAAAGGAATTAGGTAAGATCCTTTCAATATGATGCTTTAAAATAACATCTCTCTCTCTCTCTCCCTCTTCATATTCCTTGTATTTAATCACATCAGACTCTTCAGAAGCTGCACGTAATGGGGTTAAACAGACACCAAGGGTGCCTATGGGATGCAGGTAGGATCCTTACAGCTGCTTGGGAATAGTTTCAGATGAAATAAGTGAAAGTATGAGGAAATGTGTGCACTGTTCCTGCTGGGGAGGGCAGCAGGGTGAGTTTTGGTGTCTCTAGCTGGAGGTTTTGCTCAGCTTCACAAGGGATCCCAGGAAAGCCAGCAGTGCCCAGGACCTGTGGCATCACTCCACTGTCCCCTCTGTCCCCTGCCCCTGTGCAGGAGAGCCCAGGGACCTTTCTGCCCCTCACAACTGGGAAGTGTCCCCCTGGCTTTGTCAAAGGCACATCCTTGGTGAGGGGGTAGCAGTGCCCTGGCACCCAGGGAGTGCTGCCTGCTCCTCCTCTGCTCGCTGAGGGAGCAGTGCAGAAGGAATTAAAAGCAGCAGACAGCCCCTATTAAGCAGAGCTGTTATCCTGCTCTTTGTTCAGCTCCCTGCAAAATTGCTTTGCAATTGCTTTCCTTGTTAGAGTGCATTTGGATTATTAATCTGGGAACATCTCATTAGGACCACGGCTATAACAGGGATGAGTTTGCAGCCTAAATTACCTTTACTTGTTTTTTTTTTTGGGTTTTTTTTTGGGGGGGGGAGTGTTTGTGTTTTCACCCCCAAACTACAGAACACATTTGATTTTCTCCACAGCATGTGTCCTGCTGCTGTTCTGGGTGGGGATCTGTGGTGCATCCCAAGCCAGGCACAGGCAGGATGAAGGGATTCAGGCTGGCTGGGGTCCCTGCCCCCACTCCCAGCCCTGCCACCCATCCCCAGCACCCCCTGCCACGATTCCCACTGTTGGAACATATTTTCCCTGCCTCGTCTGCACTGAGATTGCTGGAGGGGAACAGCTTTCCACGTGTAAAACCAGCTCGGAGCCTTCCCATCTGTTAAACACGGATCCCACAGATCCCAGCAGGGCTGGGGGGGAGACACAGGAGGAGAGAGTTTGAGGAGGAAGGATGTGCTGGAAGTTAAGGACTGTCTGCTATGGTGATAGCCCTGAGTCCTGGAGGAGCCTGCAGTGATTTTTGTTTTAAGGGAAAAGAACATCCAAGGAGTTTGGAGGCCGGGAGCAGCGGGGGATTCACTGCAGTGCCTTGGCAAGGGCTGGCTTTCAGTCTTGGGGCATCACTGGGAGGTTTCCAGCGTGTCACCCCTGGCAAAGCCCTTCCCAAGGCAGGGAGGGAGGTCCTGGATCCAGCTCAGAGGATGAAGGAGCTGCCATCCCCTGGGAAGGCTTTGGCTGAGCCCCTGTTGGTTGTGTTGAGGGCTGGGCAGAGCTGGGATCCAGAGACAAGGGAGGCTTTGCTATTCTTCTGGGGGATGTGGCTTTTCCTCATTCATTTTACAACTGGCATTTACAGTTCCCACTGAAATCCTTTATCTTGGAAGCCTTTGGCACCATAATTACACAAGAATAGCAGAGAGCTTAGTGAGCCTTTGCTTCTAACCCTGTTTCCCTGTGTATTAACCCTGTTTCTCCTCCAGCTCTGCAGGAACAGAAAATGCTGTTGCTCCTTTAGCTGGAAAATAGAACAGACTAGAAATTAATTCTATAATTCCAGGAAAATACCCTCCTGGGAGTGTTCCCTCCCACCTCACTGTCCCCTGCAGCCACAGAGCCCTGGCTTTGTCCACTGCTGCATCTTCTTTCCTTTAAATTAGGTGATTTCCTGCTGCACCATCACAAACCCCTCAATGACAGAAACTAATCTCAAATGAATTAATCGGAATTAATCTAATCTTGTGGGAACCAGCAGCAGCTCTGGCTCCTTGAGGGGACTGCTCACATCAGCCACCAATGCCCCTCAGCTTGTTGGGGTCCACCCTCTTCCCTCTCCCAGTCAAGATGCTTCCATTGGAAGTGGGAAAGATCTTGTTGGATTAGGCACAGTGCTTAAAACCATGGTAAATACAGTGAAATTTGGATGCTGGGTGGATTGCATGGTCTTCATCCCCACAGCACGAATGTGGCTCTGCTCCAATCCCTATTTTAGGGTCTGAGAATCAGGATCATGCAAATTAAGAGTGAAATAAATCCCAAGGCCTGTTACTTGTCCTTAAATAAGTTTCATGGCGTGGAGAAAAATAAAAATCAATCTTGTGTGCTGTTCAGTGAAAAAAAAAAAACAAAAACACTCTTTCTGTCTTAATAATTTCTGGCTACAGGAACCTTGGCAGAGGAGCCCTGTTTCCCAGAGTACTGCAGATAGCTATCAGGATAGCTCTGTGGAGTTGACAGAGTGTTTCTTCCAAGAAACAAGCAGCAAAAACTCGATCCTGAATGCAGTGTTTTATTTGCAATGTGCCTAATGTGCAGCAGCTGTAGCTACAGCCCTGCTGTGACCATCCTCTGCCTGCCTTGTCCCCATCCCAGACATCCCCCACCCCATTCGCTTCCACAAATCCTGCAGGAAGCAGCCTCTGTGCTGATGGGATGGGAAACTTTTTGCTGGGGTTTTGATCCCTCTGTTGTCCCAAAGGGTTGTACACAGGGACAAAGAGCAGATACTGCTCAGGAGAGGAGATTTATTTGTTATTGGTTCTCATCCTTCCCTCCATCTTTTTGGAGGACTGTCAGCACTTCCAGGGAGAAGTTCCACTGTGCTCCATCCCTAGCTGTCCCTGAACAAGGAACCTTTATTATCCAGCCAGGATTTTCCACTGCAGCCCTAATTCCATTACCCCATTCCCACGCTGACTGGCACTTCCCAGCCAGCCTGGAGGATTCTGTAGCAGCGTGGTCTTTGCACAGGAATGTCGTGCAAAGCTTCTCCTGTGCTTTGGAGCAAGAATTTTCATTCCCTTTATGAGTTTTCATTCCAAGTTTTCTTGAGCAAACTCAGCTCTCCGGAGGACAAGAAGACTTCTTGTTGCAGGTCCTAATAAACCAGGATTATAATTATTTTCTTAAAGGGGTTTTTTTTGCTGTTTCCCCTTAAGATTTTCCTGCCACAGCCACGACTGTTCCCTGCTGCCTGTGGCACATCCTGGCGTCCTCTGGGCTCCACCATCCACCTCGTGCTCCGGGGGCTGAAAGCGAGCTCTGAGCAGAGGAGGGGGCATGTGTTTATTCATCTCCCTGAGATCCATGTTTTTCCTGGAAGCAGAGTTCTGCAAGCAAAGCAGGAGGTTCAGGACTATTGGCTCGTGCTGCCTGCACGCATTTTTAATGTGTGCACAGCAAAGCCCAGCTGAGAACGGGAAGGGGCTTGCATGTTCAGAGGCCTTTATGGAGGCCCTAAATCTGAGTAAATCCTTTCTGTATGAACTGAAACTCTCGGTGACTCTCCTCAGAAGGCACCACAGTTAATACAAGAGAGTTAAAAACATTTGCAGATGGGCAGGAGGGGGAATCCTGGTTGTCACAGGAGGTTCTCTCTCACAGGAGCAGTGGCGATGCTTTGGCTGGGCCATGGAGGGAAGGACACAGGGATGAGTTTTCCCCCTCTTGGGGCCAAGGCAGGACCCCTTTGGGTCAGCTGGAAGAAAAAGTGACCAGTGCAGATCCAGTGGGAGTGGCTGTGAGGGTTGGGCTGCCCATGGGAATGGCCATCTTGGCCATCCTCTCTCTGGTTTTTGGGTTTTTTTTGAACAGGTTACCTGGAGAAGCTGTGTATGCTCCACCCCTGGAAGTGTTCCAGGCCAGGCTGGATGGGACTCTGAGCAACCTGGTTTTGTGGAAGTTGGATTTGGGAGATTGGAAAGAGATGGTCCTTATGGTCCATTCCAAACCATTCCAGGACTGTGTGATTTTTCCAATCTCCACAGTGCAGTGAGAGGGGAGAGGAGAAAGGCTCGACACTGGGATTAGCCCAGCTCAGAGCCACCTCCAGGCATGTTCAAGGCAGCCAAATGAGTACAGAATTGGTCTGGAAGAGTTCCCTGCAGCTCCTGCCTGCTGCCAGGGCTCATCCCTGCTCCTCTTTGCCCAGGTAAAGCATCAGACGGGCTCGAAATGAGAATTTGCAGCATTTTCAACCCTGCAGTTTCTGTGCTTAACAGCTTGCCAATAATATCAGGATGTGTGGGGGGGGGGGAAAGGAGGAAGGGAGAGGCAGAGCAGCATTCCTAGCAGGAGGTGCCCAGGCTGCTGCCCGCAGGGGAGGAGCAGGGGGCACAGGGAGCTGGACCTGCAGCCCCTGCCCTGCAAAGCTTGCGTTGTCTGTGACCCCAGTGGTGTCACTGGGTGATCAGGAAATTCCTCGGTGATTCAGCCACCAGTTCGGAGTTAAACCTGGGGTTTTGTCCAGGTTTCGTGACAAAATCCGTCTCCCCGCCTGACTGAGCCCCGCTGTGGTGTGGGCTGACCCTTCTGCTTGCAGTGGGGGTGACCCTGTAAGAAGGGCTTTGTGATCCCACTTCTTGCAGAAGACGTGGTGGCACAAGCTGGAGCTGATCAGGACGTTCCCCTCTCTGTCCTGAAGGAGACAAGGGAGAGAGGGGAAGATCTTTCATGACCTTTGCAAGGATTCTCCAGCGTCCTGGGGGCTTCCTGCTGACCGGATTTGGTCTCTGCTCCCCCTGCCCCTGGGGATGGGAGGCGGATCCAGCTGGGTGTGAAAATGGCAAGCAATTAAAGGCGCTAACAATTAAGTCCTCAAGTGTCTTCTGGTGAGGAGGTCGTTAGGGCACCTCTTCCCCTGAAGCTTGGTTTTACAAGGACTATTTTATCCCCTGCCAGCGGCTCTCTGGAATTGCACTCTGCCCATTATTCATTTACTGCCGTTGTCTTTTCCTTGTACATACTTTAAGTGTTGCTGTAAAAAGGATGGAGAAGGCCGTGGGAGGACCCGTGTCTGGGAATAGGTACAGAGGCCTGCAGAGCTCTCCTGGAACTGGGACCAGTCAGCACAAGCTCCGAGGAGCTCAGCACAGAGCTCACAAGCAGGAGGTCAGGTGGAGGTTGTTTTTTGTGGCACCACCACACCTTTAGGAGTCACCACAAAGCTCCTCCATTTGTTGATAAGCAGAATCCTTGGCTGAAGAAGCAGCTCCTTTCCCGCTTAAAAAAAAAAAAAACAAACAACAACAAACAAAAAACACACGTTCTTAACACATTTATTTTGGCAAGTTTGTATCCTCACAGAGAGCCTGAAAAATATCCCTGACATGTTTTCCTGCGGGCGGCTGCTTTGTAGGCTGGGGGGGTGCTGAGGTCACCCTGTAAGAATCTGCTCACAAAGCAAAGGCAGCTTCTCTGTCCCCCCTCCCCACCAGCAGCTTTGCATAATGAAGACACAGCTCTGATGAGCTCAGCTCTGCTGGCTGGGCTCAGGTGGGGCTTGCTGGGCTTTGGGGGTCACCTGCTGTGCCACTGCTCATCGGCTTTGCCCACCTGGTGCTTCCCTCAGGCTCCTCCTGTGTCACTGCCCACCCTGTGGGACCTTTCCAGCACCTCTGGTTGTCTTCCCAAAATGCAGCTCTTGCCTCGAGGATGCTCCCAAGGATGGAGAGGGGCTCTAGGCTCAGCTGGCCCAAAATAGGGGACCTGGGAGGTTTCCAGCACTGGGGAGCAGGGACACTGCCATGGGCTGTGCCTGGAGAGGGGCACTTGGATGCTCTGGGACAGCACAGGCCTCTCTGCACCTCACTGGGGAAGGGGTTCCTGGTGGCCCTTGGAATGGGCTGTTTGGAGCTGGTTTGTGCTGCACACCCTCTCGGCTGGGATGTGCTGGTGGAGCTTTCCCTGCAGACAGCGGTGCTGGAATCAGGCAGAAAGGTCCATTTTGGTAATTATTTATTTTTGTTGGCACACGTTTCACAGGATGGCAGCTGCTCAGGTACAGCAGAAAAACTCAGAGTGCTGAAAGATCTCCTTGTGCTGCTTTGCTGCGAGTTTAAAATGGGGATTTCAGGATTTGTGTTCTCACCAGTTGTCTTCCAGTGTGAGGCAGCGGATGTTGTTGGATGGGATGCATCCCAGCTCTTTACTGGGGCAATCATTCCCTAGTGGTTGGTTGTGCTGTTACCCCACAGGATTTGGATCTTTTTTTTTTCCCCCTTTCTTTTCAAGAAAGACATTTCTGGATTCCCCTTCTGATTTTATCCATCTGTTCTCGTCAGTGTGGAGCTGAAGTGAGGAGAAAATCATCCCTCTTGCTTGAGCGAGGCATTGGTACACGAGGGGTTTTTAAAAATGCGATAATGTGTTGAAACATAAAATTATACGAGCTGTTATTTTCTTGTCTTCTCATCTCCAGAAATGCTCAGTCCAGATTGGAGCTGAGGATAAGGCAGGGCCTGCAGCTCACCCTTGGGCGCTGACACTGCGCCGAGTGCTCTCCTGCAAAACCATCATCATCATCATCATCATCCTTGTATTGCCTGGTGGTGTAACTCACTCTTTCCCTGCTGAATTTCCATCAGAATTAATCTTGCGAGAATTTCTGCAAGTTCCAGACCACAAATAAAAGCAAACCGTAATTTTTCAGAGGACGTGTCTAAAATTTGGCGCCGCGTGAGGTGCCTCTTTCCAGAGATGAGTAATGTAACAGAAAAGTGTGAATTTAATTGAATTCAGCAGCTTTTGGTATGCTCTGATGTGTCTTGTTCTGCACAGGGAGAATTGATTCTATTCTGCTTTACAGAAATGGATTTTGGGGGCATTAACAGTGTGGTTTTATCTCACAGCACTTGACCAAGATCCTTGCCTGATGCTGCTCCTGTTTCACAGATGGAAACCAAATCTTGGAGGTGCTGCCTGGGTTGAGGGCAGGGCTGGAGAGGCAGCTCCAGGTCAGCTCTTTGCTGGTCCCTGGTCAGCTCACAGCCACCTCTGGGTAAATTAATGCTGCTTTAATCTGCTTAATTCCATGAAGCCAATGAGGGGAGCGTTTTCAGTGGTGTGTAAAAGTCTTGGAAAAACACGTGATCTTCTTTGGGCAGCTCCAGGAGTGCTCAGGGTGGTGGGCCCAGGGTTCCAGAACTGATGGCTGACAGGGGGCACAGTCACAGGAATGGGGTGATCTCCAGTGACTCGTCCTCCTGGAGAAAAAGAGGAGATAAAAAGAAAAGGGGAACGTTGGAGCTACCAAAATGATGGGCTGGGAGCAGCCAAAATCTGAAATTTTGGGATTGAAGCAGCATTAAACTTCAGCAGTGGGATAGAAGGACTTTTCTGGAAGCATGGGAGCTGTGGGGCTGAGAACCCCATGGAAAACTCCCATGGAAGCACAGCCTGAAGCCTAAAATGTTGGTGAAATCAGTGCCCTGTGGGTTTTCTGTGCATTGCCATGATGCTTCCTTCAAACAGAGATCTCAGGGGGGGCTGTATACCCAGCCAGGGGAGCTGCAGGTCCTGCAGGGTGTCATTTCAGACTGTAGGTTCCACACCATGGAAATATTTTTTCTGCCAGGAGGATTCAGCGCAGCCCTGTCCATCCCAGCAGAGCTGCAGAAGCTCCTTTGCACCAGCTTGAGGCTCTGGTCCTTGCCATTACTGAAGAAATCCCTCGCAGAAGGGATGGCAGATGGGAGCAGCTCAGGTTTCCTGGGTGTCACACACTCCACCTGCTTCTTAAAACACTCAAATGTTATCCCTGGACTTAGGAAAACAGGGGGAGATTATCCTGCTGGTGCTGAGAGGGTGGGATCCCCTTCCAGAAAGGGATAAATCACCTCCTTTAGACTCCCGAGGGTGTTTGCACAAGTCAGGGACACTTCCTTGCAGATCTGCCTGACAAACCATGTCAACTGAGAGCAGCCTCAAATGGGGGCAGCTCCTTGGGGTGGAGTGCCCTGAGTGGGACATTTCCTCCCTCCCTGCTTCTCACCAGGCTTGCTGTTCCCAGGGCTGGTGTTTGACGCCAAGAAATCAGAGTGGAGACTGGAAAAATGGTAAATAAACCATGCTGGGTCCTCCTTGCTCTGTCCCACATGGATTTGAGGCCAAGATGCTGCTGCACAAAATAATCAGACTGAAGCTGCCTCATGCTCTCTGCTCTCTGCAGAGGTGAAGAGCTGGCTTCAGTTGCTAGGACAGGGCAGCCCAGATGCTGAAATGTGCTCATAAATAAATAAACCTCCGTGTTTATTGCTGTTAGAATTGCAGCCTACCTGGCTCTTCCCGTTAAATAATTCAGAGGAGAGAGCAGCCAGGCAGTGCTGAGAGATTCCCTGTGCAGGGATGGACGGTGAGGATTTGGTGTGGGAGGGCAACCTGAGAGCAAGGGAGGGTTTTTATTCTGCATGAGGTGCCTCGTGAAATATTAATTGATTGTCCCCGTGGGCGGTGTGCTGTGGCTGGCTCTGCCTGCGTCCCATTTGCAGGGAGCTCGGTGAGATCCAGAAAGTGGCCAAAATGTTTTGTGAGATCAAGGCGGGGGGTGCTTTGCATCACACGCCAAGAAGGGCTTACACCGTGGGCTCTAAGTCCTGCCCTCCAGAGGAGCAGCTCGCTCTAAACTCCGTAACAAACCGCTTGCACATCGGCTCGATCCCGCTTCCCTTCCCTCCTTTGATCCCTGGAAGTGATGCTGTGGGGTTTGGCTGTGAAGGAGTCTCCTTTGGGAGCTCTGCTATCTCTGAAGAGCCTGCTCCAGCACTGTTTGATGGCACTGGGGGCTTTCGCTTTTCATCTGGGCGGGGTGGGGCTCGCAGGCTGAGTGGCTCAGCAGGTGGTTTTGCGTGGTGGTGGAGTTAAAAAAGCTGGTGCTTAGCTGAAGATACGAAATAAGAGACATTTTCAAATGAATTTTAATAGACTGGTATCTCTGCAGACCTGTTGGGTTTCAGTGGACTCAAAATACTCATTACTGTCGGGCATTCCCAGCCATACTGTGCTCCTGTGTAAGAAGTTACAATGTGCCTGGAGGACTTGAAGAATTTCCCAGGGAATCTGGGGCTTTTAGATCTTTTGACTGACAACATTTTTACTCACTTTACCAAAAAAAATGACACAGAGCTTGGTCCCAAACCCGGTGTTTGCTGTTGGGGAGCTCGTGGCTGGGGAAGGTGCAGCACCTTCACCCACCTGGATGGAGATGCTGCTCCCTGCATGGCTGGGGCCTAAGGCATGACCTGTGGGAAGGCTCTCAGTGAAAACCCTGTGCTTGTGAGAAATGCTGGGTTGAAAGATCTCCCAGCTGGCTTTTCTTTGTGCTGCCTTGATAGGGTGGGGGGGGAGCGAGAGCAGAGCTCTCCTCCCCCAGTCTGTCCCCATCCATTTCTGCAGGCAGCTCAGGTGTGTTCAGTGACAAAAAAATAACCTTAACGGATGTATAAGGGAGCTTGTCAAAAGTAGGGAGATATTTTAAATAGTGGCTGTTGGTAGAACTAAATTGTGCTGTTGCACTTAAAATTCCTGGGGAAGAGCAAGGGATGAACAAAGGGACAACCCAAGGCTTTGTGCAAAAAGCTGCCCTTCAGCTCCAGATTTTGGATGGTCCATTTAGTAATCCTCACCCTGGTGTGACTTCTCCCTCTAATTGCATTCTCTGAGTCCTCATTTAGCCATTAGCTGCCACTGGAAGGACACAGGTTATTAATTCCTCCCCTGCCCTGACTTTCACTCTGGGCCTTCACCGGCAGTCAAGGTGAAGCTGGGAGGGCCAGGGGAGCTGCATCCCCATGAAACTCTGATTAGAAAATATTTTTCTCCTTTTGCTGTCTCCTTGTCTTACACGTGGGGTTGTATCACAGGAGCCAATTACACTTCGAGCCCAGATTTATGCCTGGAGATGTGTCCATGTGCTTTTAATATTCTTTATGGCTCTTCTGCTCCTTTCTCTCTGGCATGGCGAGCACTGGGGAGGGAAATAGTCAAGAGATTAAGAGCAGAAGATGCACCTAAAGAGAGGAGGTCGTGCCTTGTGGTGGGTTTCTTCTTACTGTTGTTACGCAGAGGTCACCTCTGAGTTCTGCCTTCTTGCCAGAGCTTTGCATCCCTTGCCTTCCTCCCTTCCGTGCTGCCACTTTGCACATGGACTTGGCTGGACACACCTTGGGTGCTCCCTGTTGCGGAGGCAGGGCAGCTGTGATGGCTGGGGTTGTCCAGCTCCATGGCTGGGGTCACCACAGCTCTTTCCCCTCCTGGACTCCCCACCTGGTTGGGGTTTTAACTGAACTCACTGCAGGTCTCAGCACTGTTTCAGAATGCTTGGTCTGGAGCTGCTCACCGAAGGAAGGCTGAGGTGTAGCAGGGGAGAGAAAGCAAATTAATGCCAGTGAAAGGATCCAAAAATAGCAAATTTGGGGGCTAACCAGGCCATGTGTTAAATCTTTCAGGAGAGGCAATCTATCATGGGCAGGGAGGGCGGCGGGGAAGAGGAGGAAGTTGCTCTTGAGGGCAGTTAGAGGTTCAGGTGTAGCCAGCTCTGCTCCTCCACAGCATCAGTGTCCCATCCCTGTGGGGCACGGCCTGGGGAGCCCCAGCTGCCTTCTCCAGGATGCCCAGGAGGGGTGGGCAGAGCTGCCCTACTCCCAAAGGAGAGGAGGGCAGTTTTGTGAGATCAAGGGGATCTCACAAAAGTGAGATTTTGTTGAGATCCGTGTCCCTGTGCTGGGGCTGGGAGCAAGGCTGGCTGTGCCCATGGGGATGCTCCAGCCCCAGCAGACCCGCAGCCCAGCCTGGCCCTGTGCCAGCAATAATACGTGGGGTTTAATTAAAACGGTATTTTTCATCTCCCTCATACGTTACTTGGTTATTGCTTCAGAATGAGCCAAGGAATTCTTGTAGGAATTCTTGTATTTCCCCCCACTCCCTCCCTCGCTCTTTTAATCTGCTCTCTCCCCTCCTTTCTTTCTGCCCTTTTGGTGTCCTTTCCCTCATCTCCAGGGGTTTAACTTTTTTTCTGCTGTCACAAAGTTGTTAAGATGAGGAAGCCTGGGGTTCATAAAGACTTGTTCCTTCAGTGAGATTGCTGGGAGGTGCCAGTGGGCAGCAGCACAGAGGAAGGAGCTCACAGGTGGAAAGGCTCCGTCACTGGGAGGAGAAGGTGTTCCTCCATCCCAACAAATCCAACACCAGGCTGCAGTTAAAATTCCTGAGTTGTTTGTGCAGCACCAGCTCAGCAGGAAGGGCTCAGCCACGGGGGCTCTGAGGTGCTGTCAGACCATGCAGCTTCTCATTTTGGTGCCCAAGTGCTGCCCTGTGTGCTCAGCCAGCCTCCCCACCTGCATTCTTGCCCTGCCCTGCCGGCTCTGCCCTCGGGAAGCAGCAGAGATGCTGTCACTCCGGGACAAAAATGGATTTGCAAGGAGTATTTTGTGCTGCTCAGCAGGATGCTCAGGGCTGGGCTGAGTTCAGGGGCTCTGCTGTGAGGGGTGAGGCACCAATATAACCCTGTCATTGCTTTCCTTCCCAGGCCCTTCCCTTCGGAGGAGACCACGGAAAACGATGATGACGTGTACCGGAGCTTGGAGGAGCTGGCGGAGTGAGTGGCCTCACCTTCTCCTGGGAGGGACGCAGGGAAAAGTTGCTGTGGGTTTCCAGCAGAGGCAGATAAAGTTTGACAGCGGGGCTGGGAGAGGCAGGACGGCTGCTTTGATCCTTTTGCCAGGAGATTTTTGTGCTCTGACAAAAGTCCATCTTTTTCTCGTGTAAAGCCCTGGGAGATGTCACTTCTAATCAGGTTGAGCTGATGAGTGGCTTGGTAGGGGGTGAAAGGGGCCAAGCTCAGGGGATCCCCCTCCTCCTCCTAAATCCCAAAACCCTGGGACATAATTCATCCTCTGAGGTGATCCAAGCCAGCTCTGGGAGTGGGGTATCCATTGTTAACAGTGCTGGTTCCCCCCTGGCATTTTTTGGGTGCTGGCACACGGAGCTGCATCCCCGGTGTGTGATTTTGGACCACACCAGCTGGCCCCGGGGCAATCAGAGAATAGTTTGGGTTGAAAGGGACCTTAAAGACCATTTCATTCCACCCCTCTGCAATGGGCAGGGACGCTTTTCACTACCCCACATTGCTCCAAGCCCCATCCAAGCTGGCCTTGGACACTTCCAGGGTTGTGGCAGCCACATCCTGCCATGACACCCAACCTGCTTGTCCTTGGTGGGATGTGGGGTGATGCTGCTGCTGTCTCTGTCTGTGTTTATCTGGTTTTTCTGCCTGTGGTGATGATGTAACAGGCTTTTAAAATCAACCTTGAACTACAGCACACACGGTGAAGTGCAGGCACTATTGGAATTCAATGGCAGCATTCCCATCAAGCCAGGGTTTTGCTTATAAGTGCAGTCTGCTACATATGGAGGGATGGACTGCATGGGTGGATATGTGGCTTTATGCAGTTAAATGTTATTGTTCCACAACATAAATAATAAGACTCCTTAATCCAGTGAGTTCCTTATGGCTTCAGTTATTACAGAAGTAAATCATAAATTACCAGCAGAGGGAATGGAGTACCCTGGAATTCCCTTCTTGCTGTCAGCTCCCAGCAGCTGCAGTTCAATAAAATTTTAACTAAGAAAGGGATCCTTTCAAGAATAGCATTTTTTGTGCCCCCCCTCCAAAAGTTCTCAAAATCCCTTTAATATTGGGGTTTAAAATTCCTGTTTTTCACACACAGATGTGCATTTAACTGGAGAGAGGTTTGTGTGGGGGCACTCACACGAGTGCTGGTGGGGAAGGCAGTGCTGGCCTGGAAAGGGTGGGTTTGGGATGCTGCACTTGGTTATTTGGTGCTGGAAGTGGGTTCCCTTCCCATCACATCTGTCAGGTAATTGCTCCTCCACTGACTTCCAAGAAAGCCTCACATTTGATCTATGATTGCCTGTGCATTCCTAATGCCTGTACTCCAAGGAAATGTACCCCTGATACTGATGAACCGCGTGGATGACTGATGGTGTAGATCCAAAGTTAACTAGGCATTCTCTTGAAAGGTGACATATATTATATTTGGGCAAAGAGGAGTTTCCTGAATAATCTTTAGAGACAGCTGTGTTACATTTTATGGTTTCTCTGGTAGCTACAGAAATGCGGATAAAAGACTTTACATTTTTCCAGCTTATTAATCTAATTGCATGTCCAGCCAACTGATTTTTGGATAAACAGGATCACAGTAGGAAAAAAAAATGCATGAGGCTGTATAGCCTTCACTCCTTGACCTTCCCACCACTGAATCTGCAGTTTCCTTAGTGCCACCATGAAGCATCTACGTCAGGTTAATCACAGATTTGTCATAGCTAGGATCATGTAAAATGGCCATGGGAGCCAGGAAACAAGTCTGCCTCTGAACTTGCTCCATCTCTTATTTTCTCCCATAGCTCTTAGAGCTCCACCTGGCTTCACCCTCCTATCAGGGAGTTGTAGAGAGGGATAAGGTCCCTCCTGAACCTCCTTTTCTCCAGGCTGAGCCACCCCAGCTCCCTCAGCTGCTCCTCCTCAGAACTGTGCTCCAGACTCTTTTTCCCCAGCTTCACTGCCCTTCTCCAGACACTCTCCAGCTCCTCGATGTCTTTTTTGTCCTGGGAGGCTCGAACTGAACACAGGACTTGAGTCTGATGCTTAAGTCTGCTGGGGACAAGGTGTCCAGGCGGAAACTTCCCAAACTGTTCCTTGGTCAGGGGGGCTGTGATGCCCATCAGGTAACTTGGAGGTTTATTTCAACTGATTTCCCTGTTCTGTCCCAGATCTCCAACTTTTAATTTTCCTTGTTGTCCCGTTCTCTGCAAAATCCTCTTTTTTTACACCTTACTTAGGACTCCTGGGGGAAAGGCATGTTGAAATCAGCAGGGATTGCACAAATTCCTTCATCCAGGCCTGCCCTCCCAGCGCATGGAAGCACGGCCTAAGAAACAGTGTCAGAACTCACCCTTAGCTGTAAAAACCCCAAAAACGCCCTGGAGAACCCCTCAGCATGAGTGCTGCTGCTCCTGCTGCCCTTTCTCCCTTGGAGCAGGGAACTCTGACTGGAAGTGTGCCAGTCCCAGTGGTGTGCCCAGGGCCCTGCTGCCTGTGGCACCCATGAGAAAGCTCTTTCTTAGCTCCTGCCCCCTCCAAACAGCTCAACAAGGGCAGCATTCACTGCTGGGAATGATTCAGTCCATCCAGCACCTCTGCCTTTAATATTGCTGATGATCCAGCAGCCTTGGGAAAACGTGGCTGCAGCCAAAATGCTTTTTTGGGGGCGAGGAAGTGATTTCCACAGCAGGCAGGGAGGGAAATGACCCAATGTGTGTGGAGGGAGCTGCTCCAGCCCTGCCTGTGAAACCAGCAGGGATTTGTCACCTCAAGGTGCCACTCTGCTGTCCCCACAGGCCTCAGAGGGACAGGGATGGGTCAGGAGGGACAGCCCTGGTGGGCTCTGTGCCACCAATTCACCCTGGGAGAGAGGAATCCCCCAAAGGGAGCTCTCTTTGGGTGTTGTGCTGTTGGAGCAAAAGCTCAGGATAAACTCTGAGCTGGTTCTAACAAGACATTTTGGGGGCTGGTCAATGAGGGTTTTTTGGAGAATGTCAGAATGCTTCGTTTCAATGTGAGTGCTTAAGTGGAGTAGTTTGGTGTCCCCAGGTTGAGATTTTGAATTCCTGTGCTGCAGAGCCTTTAAAATGTGAATGTATCTTTGATGGAGGTGCTGATTTGGGGAGCAGAAGGAACCAGGCTTTGTCCCTGTTGTCCCTGTGATGCTCTAAAGAGTGAGAGCCTTTATCCCGAGAGCTCTCCCAGCACGGAGAGGAGCTGTGGCACAAAAACCAGTGCCAGGTCTGGCCAGGGGATGCAGGAACAAGCTGTGTGTGCAATCACGGGGCAGCCACGGGGTACTGGTGTGTTTAAAGGATGTTTAAGCCTTGATGACCCCATTGTGCTTTCACCTTTGGGGTGTTGCAGGGATTAATCCCAGCTCCAGACAGATCCCCAGCCAGCAGATCAAGGCACATAATTGCCTGGAAACAGCTATTTAGTTAAAAAAACCCCCGAACAATTGGTGATGGAAAGGGGAAGGGAAGCTAAAAGGCTATCAGGGGAGCTGGGAAGTTCTCAAATTCCCTGTTTTCAGCCCTCTGGCCCCTCCGTTTGCTTGCCCTGGGCAGATGGCAGCTTGCAGCCAGCCCGGGCAGATGGCAAGGGCCGCTCGCATTGCAAGTGGTGCCTGATCAATGCTGTGAGGAGCAGTAAAGGGACAATTGGCCTCTGCTGCCTGATTTATTCCAGCCTGCCCCGTGCCAGACCCTGGAGCAGCCGTTTTGGGGGGAGTTTGTCCATGAAATGAGCTGGGTTTTGCAGCAGCAGCAGCGTGTGGGTTCATCCTGTGGAGCCTGTGCCCCCATGTCAGGGGTAGCTCCGTGACCCTTGTCCCGAGGATGCTCCTGCAGATCCCTGGGGATGGGAGCTGCTGCTTCCCACATGGCTGTGGCTGCTAGGAACTGATGTCAGGAGGCAATTATCCACCTTACTGCCCTGCCAACTGCTTTTCCATCCCCCTTTATGGCTCTTTCAGCTGCTCCAAACCATCCTGGTACCTCAGAGTTATACTTAACATTTCACCTAAATTTTCTCCGCTGCCACTTGAGGTCTCTCCAGTTATTTTGTCTCATTAAATTTATGAGAGTGATTAATCCTGGCCCTCTTCACAGCCCCAGAGCCTTCTTTATGATGAACCTTCTCCACTTCATGGCACTGTCCCTCTGCAGTGGCACAATTAGGTAGATTACACAGGGCAGATTTGGGGTTATTTGTTGGCTGTTTGAAGAATTCAGGCTCAGGCAGAAGTTCTGTGAATGGTTTGATGTGAAACATTTAATTTGCATAAATTTTACCTTTATTTTCTCTTCTGAAAATAATTTGTTTTGAGGAGAGGAGTTGTAGGATTGCATAAAGGACCAAATAAGTGTTTTAGGCAAAGCAAGTCCCAACCAAGCCCTGCCCCTGGAGGGCTTTGTCCCACAGGTCGGTGTCGATGCCCCCTGCTCTTGTTTTGAACTGAAGCTCACTGGGAATTTATCCCTGACAAGTTTATTGGGATAATTGTGTATTCCCAAACTTTTCCTCCTAGGGAGGGGGGGAAGGAAATCAGCTAGGCCACAGTTTCTCAAGTGATGCCTCTTCTAGGCTCAGCTTCTTGCTGAAGTTTCTTCTGCTTCTCTCACTACTGTCACCAGCATTGCCCCCCTCACATCTTCCGAAATAGTGCTGTGATCAGCAGAATTTCTCAAATGGGTTAAAAAAAGTAACGAGCGCAGGAGCCAAGGTGAGATGATAAGTTAGCTGCCACTTTTCTCATTATTTTTGCTGTGTTGGACAAACCAGGCACAGCAGCCCCTCAAAATAAATGGCTCTGCGGTGCAGGGCACTTGAGCCAGAGCACTTGTAAACGTGTCTGTCCTTCTGTGTCACTCGTATTGATTTTCACACGTCCTGCTTGTGCCATTTCCAGGATCATGCTGGTCGCTGTAGCTGTGTGAGGCTTTTTCTTGGAATCAGAACATTCCACTTGGAAGGGGGAATGTAAGACCCAAGCAGAATAGATGGGAAAAAGGCTTCTGCTATTTCCAGACGAGTGTCTCCATCCAAGTCCAATCTGAGTAATTAAAACCCTGCAAGATCTCGAGTCCAGCGGCTTCACATCTTGCACTCCCTCAACCTAAGCCTGCCAGATGTGCTGCAAATTTAGGGTTCTGCTTGTCCTCTCTGACAGAATTGGTTGGAGGAGCCCCTGAATGAGGGGGTTGGTTGGAGGAACTATGTATTTATAGCTGTGAGTGCAGAGGGTGACTGAGAAAGTGGGGATTACTGGGATGGACTGGAGCCTCGCAGCTGCTGGGCAGCCACCTCAGAGACCCTGCAAATGCACCCACCACCAACCTCTGGTGTCCCTGAGATCTTCTGGCTCTTAACCCTGGTCACGGGACTGGAAATTTGGGGCTGTCTCTTGGTTGTCTTGTTTTAGCTCCTTCTGTCCCCTCCTGCCCTTTCTTTTGCTGTTGCTGGTGGTTCTGGCTCTTCCCTCAGCGTGGTTTGGATGGAGTGTTGGTGTGGTGGGTTTGTCCTTGAATTCTTGAGGCTGGTACAAACTTATCAGCTTCCCACAGCAGCTTTTATGGGTGGAGAGGCTCTTCAGTGGCCCTGAAATCCATCAGAGCTTCCCCACTTCCCCCCAGTGTGATTGCAGAGATGATGTGCAGGGTTCCTTCAGCGTGGTGGACCTGCTGCATGTCATTTATGGGGGCATTGTGGACTGTGCCCTTGGTCCCTTCCAGCCCCAACCATTCTGTGGTTCTGAGGACTTGCTCCTTCCCTTTCCCTCACTCCAAGGCAGCATCCTGGCTCCAGTCCCTCTGTTCTGGGAGCTGCTCCTTGGCATGGCTGCTGCCTGACCAGGTGGCTGTTAGTGCAGAGCAGGCATTGCCAGTGAGGCAGAGCTCAGCCAAAGGCATTGTTTTTGCCTGAAATTGCCTTAGATATGAAAAGCTTTATTCATTATCAGCTTTTCTGGCTCAGCAAGATGCTGCCAGCCCAAAGCTGGTTACATCCATCCTAATAACAGTAATTGCAAATGCTGGCGTTCACTCTGAAGGGCGGCTGAAATCCCTTTCCTAACCCCAGAGCTGTCAATGAATCTCCTAATCCAGGCAGTAGATCATAGGCTCTGATACCCACGGGTAACTCGCAGCCTCTGCTGCTTTTATTGAAGGAGTAAATTGCTTTTCTTTGTGAGGAGCGAGGTGATCTGGCTTTCCTTGCTCAAGTTGTTCCGTCTGCCCGTGACACGCTTGGGATGCTGAATTTATTGCCTAAATTCGGTGTGTCCCGAGGTTTCCACTGGCTAAAATCATCCCAGTCCCTGTTTTTTGAGGACAGGGAGAGTGTGTTTTTTCATTAGTGTGGGGACAGGCGAGGACCAATATGTGCAAAGCAGAGATGTCAACATCCGTACGGCACCGCAGGAGCTTGGCTGCTCCAGGAAAGGCTGATCCTCGTGGTTTACTGCTCTCTATAAAAACTGGCAGCCTCTGGTGTTTCTCAGAGATGCACTGAGAATGTGTTTTAATAAATAACAGACTGCTGGACGATGACGATGCTGTAATACTGCCACGGCTGTCGGGTTGGAGGAGGAACTCTGGTGCATCTCCCCAAAGCTCTGGAGTGGAGGTGTCTTTCTAGGTGTCCCCAGGATGTGGGAATAGCTCCTATTTCTTTCCCAAAACCAGAAACTGGAGTAGAGAGGGGCTTGTTCTGCTGTGGAGCAGCAGGAAGGAGTGGAGCAGTGAGGCTCAGCCCCTTCATTAGAGGAATGGGAGCTGTGAGGTGCTGTCAGGATGTGGCCCCACGTGGTGGGTGCAGCATTTGTGTCCAAGGGCTCTTGGCACTTCTGTGGGCAAATCTGCTGGCATTTCCCTTGGGAGGCATTTCTTTCCTGGTCGTCCAAGTGGGGCCATGCCTTGGGGCATCCATCCTTCTCCAGTCTCAGCCCATGATTGAGCAAAACCCATGTGGCACTTGGGGACATGGCTTAGGGGGTGATTGTGGTGGCGCTGGGTTCAGGTTGAACCAGATGTTCTTGAAGGTCTCTCCCAACCCTGACGATTCTGTGAAAGCCCCTTCAGCATCACATGCTGCAACCTGGGTTTCTTCCAGTGTGTGCCCACCACGCTCCAGAGCTCATGGCTTCTTGGAGAGGGAGAAGAGGAGAGTTTGTCCAGGCTGGGAACAGCAGCACCAGGCTGGGGACGGGCAGTGCCAGGCTCTGAGGCTCGGATGTGGCACCTGCTTGTGTGGGAGAGGAGTTCCAGGTGATGCTCAGGGACACCTCAGGATGCCATCGTCCCCTCTGCACGTATCCCAAAGCAGTTCCCAAGCTCTCCAGGGATGGGAATGTTCACCCCTCACTCCAGGCAGGCTCTGCTCCAGCAGCAGCATCACCCCAGCCCTCTCCTGTTCGCGTCACACCCAGCTGGGCTCCTGCTTGTGACATTAACCCAACCACACGTTCCCAAGAACCCTCCAGCCAGGGAAATGATGTATGGAGAGACAGCCAGCAACCCGAGAGGTGTGGGCAGGGAGATTCATCAGGAGCTGGGAGTGCCTGGCTCTGGATGAGGAGCGGAGCCGAGAATATAAATATTGGTGCAGATAATAACGGCGACGGCGACGCCTGGGAGGGGGAAGATGGATCACCAGCTATTAGTGGGCATTATTGCAGCAGCTGCAATGCATCACCCGGGAAGAATGGGATGGATACATCACGCCAGTGTATTTATTTAAAATCCCCAAACTTTTATTAAATAAATCTGTTTGTATAAATAGGAAGGGCTGTATTTAAGCAGAGAAATAAAGCCCGGCTTTGCAGGCAGATGTGCTCTGCTGCTCCCTGATATATAATGGAGAGATGTTGAGTGTCACACTTGGAGCACAGCTTTACACCTAAATTTACTTGTGTGCAATTAATACCCCTGTTGAAAGACACAGCTTGTAAAATATGCGAACACCGTTTGATATTCCAGCATTTCACACTGTCCTGATCCTGTGGGATTGACTTCAGTGGGAGCCGTTAGCAGCCAGCACCTGTAGATCTAAGCACTGGAATTATTATTGCTAATTGCTATTTAATATGGGCTGAATTTTCAAAAGTATTCCAAGGCTGAGGAGCCCCTGGGAGGGGTGTGAAGGCTCAGATGATAATTAATTACTGAACACCGTCACCTTTAGCACAACCTGGGCACTACACCTCTGGGGTGCCTTTGAAGCCTGGGAGTGCAGGGGCAGTTCCAAAGTGACAGGGCTGGTCCTCAAAAAGTGATGTTTTGCTGCTTAATTTCTCTCTGCTGTAAATGTGGTTATTGGCCTCTGCCCACTGAGCTGAATGTCTGATGAGATTGCCTTATGGTGGTCAGGAGAGCCTCCTGCTCCTCTGGGAAACGCTGGATTAAAAATCACCCAGTTGCCCATCAGGGCAGGGATTGGGCTTTGTGGGAGTTGGTGCATCACTCAGATAACTGGATGCAGAGCCTTTAAACCTGGATGGAATGCCCAGGGCTGGGTCCAGGCTTTGCTGTGGCTCCTGATGTGTTGGTTCATCAGGACCGCGATGCTTCTCCTACTGCTCAGAGACACTGGTTGAGTGTTTAACATCTGCTCCTGCTTGGAGTGGATCTGGGCTCCTACGGCAGTTTCCACCCCTGGCTGGGGGAAGAGGACGATTTTTTGGCACAAAGGAAACCTTTCAGTGAGGAAAAGCAAAATCAGATCAAGAGCGAACGCAGAGCCTTAAGCAGACCAAAATCCAACCCTTAAAAGTGAATTCTCTGAGCATGATATAAAGTCACTGATGCAAGAGCTGCTCCTGGTCCTGCAGAGGAGCTGAAGGGGAGGTTGTGGGCACCTTTGGAGCTGGGGGGAGCTGGAGCTGGTGGCTCTGGTGGCTCAGATGGTCCCGCCGGGCTCTTGGCTGGCAGATCCATCTCAGCTGGGCCCATTAGTGCCGAGCAAAAGCTCTGCAGGGACAGAGCTGGCAGCCCGTGGCGGTGTGGGCATCGTGGGCACGCCTGGCACAGGGCACGGAGCGATTCTTGGCTGCGATCCCCGCTCGTGTCGAGCAGCGTTCCGCCTTTTCCAGCCTCCAGCGAGCGGAAAGAAATGTGCAGCAGGCACTGATGCGGGAGAAACAGAGAGCACGGGCTGAGCACATGGACTTCCACAGGATTTTCTTAGAGTGATCCTCCTCCCTCCTCGGTGCCTGGGGGAGTGACGGTGAACGTCCCCTCGCTGTTATCCCTGACTCCTTCTCCTTCTCGTTGCAGCGAACACGACCTGGGGGAGGACATCTACGACTGCGTCCCCTGCGAGGACGAGGGCGATGATATCTACGAGGATATCATCCGAGTGGAGGTTCAGCAGCCCATGGTAACAACTCGGCTGCGTGTTTACAGCTACGCCTCGCCGCGAGGGGGAGGGAGGGGGTTCCAGGGAGGAAATAACTCCGTGCCACTGGCAGGTGATGCTGCAGGGAAGGGGCTTTGCTCTGAGTCGCTCCTCGGAACCGAGCGCTTGGAGCAAGCGCAGCTGGGATGGCGCCGGCCCAAAGGGGTTCTCCGAGGAGTTCCCCAGCCCAGCCTGTCATCTGCGGGAGTTTGGGGAGGAGGGTGGGAAAGGGAGACCTAATAAGCCCTAAAAGATGAGCTAAAAATAGGACTTCGCTGCTGAGGCTGTGTCACTCCAGCCTTTCCAGGGAAGGCTCCGCCTGCTCCGTCAGCCAGAGGTGCTGCTGGTATTTTTAGATCGGGGTGACAGATCCGTGTGTGAGGGATCCAGCAGCTGTCTGTGCCTGCTGCTCCTTCCTGGATGGCTCAGGGCAGGAAGATGTTCTCGGAGGAGCTTTCTGGGGCAGCGGGGACCTGTGTGGCACTAGGGACAAGCAGCCGTCCTCGTCTCTCACCTCTAAAAAGCTTTTGCTGATGGAGAAGCCTGAGTGTGAGGCATGGACAGCATCATGGAGGGACTTGTGTATCTCCAAGGGCTCTGGAGCAAATGTCACACTCCGTGGATGAGCCAAGGAGGTGCTGGTGGTCCTTGCACCTCCCCGAAGGTGCCCACAGCTACCTCCCTACCTGTGTCCCCAGCCCTGATGCAGGGCTGGAAGGGATCTGCTCCAGAGTGTGACCTTCCAAATTNAGGCTTTGTTCAGGCTCTAATTACTCTCCCCTAGTTCACACAGTGCACACCTCCCTGGAACAAAGCAGGATCAATGGACAGGTTCAGGGATCAATTCAGTCCCTGGAGCAGGACATGGCAGAGCCAGACACGAGGGGCTGGAGCCTGGCAATGCAGGATGCAGTGCATCCATGGATGCCTGTGCTCTGGTTCCTCCCTCTCCCAGCCTGGCTGGGAGCGGCACAAAGATAATAAAACCCTAATTCCATCCCTTCACACCTTGTCTGCAGCTGGAGGAGCTCCCTGCACACCAAAACCCCCTCTGGATCAAGGGGTTGGGCCCAAAATATTCCCACTGATCCTGCCAAAATGCTTGGATCTGAAGTCAGCACAGTTCACAGGCTACCAGTGGGTTTTGCCACCAGTTGCAGAAGCCACTTGGCCCAAGAACTGCCCCTGGGGAAGGTTTTGGTAGGAATTCTTGCATAAATGGGAAAAATGGGAGAAAGCTCCAGCAGCCAGGTAATACAGGATTGAGGTCAGTGGAATTGGCAGTTTTCACTGTCCCCTCCACGTTATTTTGTTTTCTGCTGAGCAGAGTTGGAGTTGAGTGATGTGACTCCCTTTCCCTTTTCTGAGCAAAAGAGTCTATTTTTAATTCATCTGCCAAAAATTTGGAACTTTTTTGGTAACATTTGTTGCAACAGCAAGTGTGTGATGCTAATGGCTTCTTGTATTTCTGCATGCTTCAGATTAGATACATGCAGGTAAGATGAACTGATTAAAATCTGGGGTTTCATCCAGCTGAAAGGTCCCAGCTGAGAGTTCTGGGGGGGGTGGACAGAGGGGCTCTGTTCCTGTGCATGATCCATAAAACCCCATCACTGAAATCCCTCCCAGATTCAGATTCTGCCCTGCCAAGTGCAGCAGCTCCCAACACGTGGTCCCAGCTTTACAGAGCAGAAGTAACTCCAGGAGTTGGGGCTTTGGGAAAAGCACATTTTATTAGATTTGACCTAAAATCATGAGAACTGGCAACCCTGGCCAGGGATTTGTGTAAGTCTGACATATTATTTGCGACCCACTTAGTATCTGTTGTGAATTTCATCTTAAGCAACAACTACAGCAACAAAAAAAATTAAAAAGGGAAAAATCGTCCTTTATCTCTTCTTATTCTTATTTAGCTGATAGTCTTTGGTGGTGTGGCTGGAATAAATGCAAAAAATGCAGTGTTTTTCATGTTGAAACATATTTAACGACACAGCCAGGGTTCCTCCTTATATATTTTTGATAAAAATAGTTCTCTTTAGCATAAACCAGTAGTTCTCTCCTGACTTTCCAAACTTGTGCTTGGTTGCTGTAACTGGAGGCTGAACTGGAGCCCCACCAGGTTGCTGGGCCACCCTTAGGACCATCTGACCATGCCCTATTTTTCCTTTCCCTAGAAAATGGGAATGACAGAAGATGACAAAAGGAATTGCTGTTTGCTAGAAATCCAAGAAACTGAGGCCAAATACTACAAAACACTTGAAGATATAGAAAAGGTGAGAGCTGAGCCCTGTTTTCAACATCATCTCCTTCCCCAGCAGCCCTGGATCCCACATGAATTGTGCTGGGTTGGTTCTTGCTCCCCAGAGCTGGCAGATGTGAGGAGGCAGGATGGAGGGAAAACGGGAGAGGAGGGGGATCCACCAAACCCAGGCTGACAAGCACAAATGTGCAGCCTGCAGGAGCCAAAGCCAGCATCTTTTTTTTTTTCTGATTGCTGCAGATTAGGAGCAGGCTGGAAACCCTCGTGCTGTGTCCCCCCTATCCTGGGGTGAGAATCTCCCACTCCTCACTCAGCCAGGCCGGGTTTGCTGATAAGAGCCGTGTTTGCAGATATCTCTTATCACTCTGATTGCCACGGAGTAATTCCTTTATCCGAGTGCTGAAGCTGTGCTGACTTGCCATTGAAGCTAATTGGATTAAAAGGAGCGTTCTGCTGCCTAAATTCGCAGGGTTTTAATTGGTTTTGATGAATTATTGTGGCGCCTTTCTTTTAAAAACAAATAAAAGCAAACACCTCATCGAGGCAGTGGATGGACCTGGAGGTGGTTCTTGCTTTGAGGGAAGCAGCAGGAAGGAAGAATAATGAAAATCAAGCTGCCATTTCTAATCACCCTGATGCTTTTGTTTCTTCCCCTTTTGCCATTCTTTCCCTCTGTCTGCTGAAAGTTCCCCCAAAGAAGCTGTGAGCAGAACTGGAAAAATGGAAGAACGTTTCTCATTTTCCAGGAAAATGTCCCAATGTATTTGTCATTTATGTTTCCAAGGACTCCTTGTTCCTTGGAAACAGCCACAGCCCTCTTGTTCAGTACAAAGGAAGAGTTAAATTATTGCTTTCATATCAATTAAAGCGTGCCAAGGCTTTGCAGGTCCTGGTGGTGTTATGGGTGGAAGTTCCCCTCTTGGGTGTGTTGTATTTGGGGTTTTTTGGAGTCCTGAGTCACGTGGATGGTCCTATTAATATGTATTTGTTCAGAAAGGCATTGCCCATGTAATCACATCATTGCTGCCTTCTCAAGGGCAAAATTCCAGGGAGATAAAGAGCTGGGAAGATGCTTCTGTGCAGCCAAGGACTGCAGATGAGTGCATTTCACCCCCCTGCCACAGGTTTAGCAGGGGAGGGGGCTCTGAGCACCCATGGGTGGTGGTCTTGCACCTTCCCACCCCTGGAAATACTCATGGCAATTCCTGCCTCCCACTTCTATCCCTGGTCATCCTCTGCCTTAGCAAGTGCTTAAACTCATTAAAACCTGCCCAGGTAAACGCAACTAGTGAAGCAGAAAATACAAATCCCTTGCACAACCTCGCTCCCTCCTCTCCAGTTCCTCAATCCCTTTTCCATTTCCCTCTTTGCAGAACTATATGAACCCCCTGAGGCTGGTACTGACTCCCCAAGACATGGAAGCTATTTTTATCAATTTGGAGGTAACATCGTGGGCATTGTGCCTTTAATCTTTGTTCTTTTCACAGCAGCTCAGCCCTCTCCCTGCTTAGGAGGAGGTTTTCTGATTTCCTGTTAGATTTGTGCATTCACTTGGACAGCTTCAGCTTTTCTTGTGCTGTGGAGCTTAAACTGGTTTAGGAGACATTCTTTAACACTCAGTTTTAGAGGAGGGGAATATATGATCTCTAGGCAAGAAAACAATTCTGTCTGGTGGATGTTTTAGGGCTGGGCCTTGGGATTTTAGCTGATTTAGATGATTTGGGCGCAGGGTGATGAAGGGATTTATTTCTTCTCAGGTTTGCACAGGGTCTAGGCCAAAACCTGGCATCTCCTCCACTCCTTCCATCCCATCTCCTCCTCCCTCCCCATCCTGGGGCATTTCTCACTGTGTAACCTCAGATGGAATTCCACTCCTGTGCTCCAGGCCAGTCAGGGCTGCATCCCACTAGAACAACTTTCTTTACAAACACCTAAAAGAGGGAAAAGCCCTGCCTGATGAGGGAGTGAATGTGCAGTTCTTTAGGCTCTGTTTGCTCACCTGCTTTGAATGTGTTTAAAGTATTGGCTGTTGCTTGGTTTTAGGACCTAATTAAAGTGCACTTCAGTTTCCTGAGAGCCATCGATGTCTCGATGATGTCTGGAGGAAGCAGCCTGGCAAAAGTGTTCCTGGAATTCAAAGAGAGGTAAAGGAATTCCAAGCTTCAGGCAGCTCCAGTTTTAACAGATCTGGCTTAATATTTTCAGAGATTTAAACAGAGTCCTTGTTACTCTCTGCCTTCTCACCCTCTACTACTGCCTGAAAGGAGGTTGGAGCCAGGTGGGGATCTGTCTTTTCTCCCAGTTAACAACAGGACAAGAGGAAAAGGCCTCAAGTTCCACCAGGGGAGGTTTAGAATAGATACTAGTGAAGATTTCTTCACTGTAAGGGTTGTCAAACTCTGGAACAGGCTGCCCAGGCAAGTGGTGGGGTGACAATCCCTGGAAGTGTCCAAAAATGGTGGTGCTTGGGGACGTGGTTTCGTGGCAATGCTGGGTTAATGGTTGGATCAGAGGTCTTTTTCCACCTTAATAATTCTGTGGTTCCAGAAATGCCTTTCACAGCAGCCCAGGTTTGCATCCTCTGCAGCAAAACGCTCTCAGGCAGCTGAAACATCCCTCAGTGCTGACATTAAGCAGCCAAATCCAGCCACAGCTGCCAGGTCTTGCAAGGCAGGGCCTGGGACATCTCCCCTGTGACCGACCGGGCTCCTGTGGCTCCCTTGGCTCCTTGTTCCTGCAAGCCCCTGGCTGCACCTGGATTTTCCTCGAGCTCAGCACCCCCTAGGAGACCGAATATCCAGTGGGTTTGTGGGGGACACATCTGAGGGGATAAAGATGGGAACGCTTGGCTTGTGGTGAGCTGGAATGGAGTAAAACCTCAGTGGCCTTCAGGGGTTTCGCGTGGTCTCCTGCAAGCAGCAGAGGCTGTGATGTGGTGACTCCTGCGCAGGGGAGACTCGGCCCTGCTTGGATCAAAGTGATTCCTCACTCTCAGAGAATCTCAGATTTGGCCCAGAGCTCGTCCTGCACCTTTTGCACGATGAGTAAATGTAAAAGTTTCTTTCACAAACAGAATCAATCCTGAGTTTTGGCAGCTGCAAGCAGGAGCACCCCAGCACGCGGAGATAAGGTTGATAAAAGCCTTTAATATCCTTAATACTAATCAAAGGGTGATTCATTGTGGAATGATGCCAGGCTGTTATTTCACTGTGATTAAACCAGTGTCTAGACACAGAAATGCCATCCAGAAGTCAATAACTCCAGAAATACCATCTGCATTAATAACACACCGTGAGGTCACATCTTCCATCATTCATGGGGCCCCTTCTTATAAAGGGCATTTTTTTCTGGATTAAATTAAAAAAACTATTCCAAAGAAGAATGCAAATAATTTCAAAATACTCATGAAGCTCACTGAGGTGATTTTGATCTCCTAATTCCTGGCTCAGCTCCATGCATGCCAGTGCCATCCCTGGGGCAGAGCTGTGGACACAGGGAGCAGGGAAGGGACACAGGAGGAGTTGTGTAGGTGACACTGCTGCCCAGGGAGATGCCGTGGCTGTGCAGGAACACGAGGCTTGGTTTTGAGCCATTAAATCAATGTTTTCTTTTGTTAATGTGCTGGTGGGAGCTGGCAGAATGCTTGGAGCTGGTGAGTTCCACGCAGATGGGTGAACCAACTGACCCCCTTCCTCAGGGAGCTTGCAAACAACTTCCTGAAGGACCTGAAAGCTTTGGAAAGATGTGAGGGAAGGAGCCAAAGCAGCTGTGAGGTGCTGATGGTGCATCTGAAGCTCCCTTCAGTCCATGGGGATTTTGGGGACATCAGTGCTGCGGGAAACTGCTGCTCAAGGGGGGTTTTGCCTTAGAGAAGTTCCTAAAACCAGATTGTTGGGGATGAAGAGTTTGGAGCAACCTGATGTAAATAGGCAGAGTCCTTTCCTACATCAGGAAAATCAGGAATACCACATTTTACAGCAAGGGGATTTCAGTGCAGGAGGAGGAGAAAGTGAACTCGCTGGGGAGACAGTGTTGCCCCACTGAGAAAAGGACATGGACCTCCAGAGTCCCCACTTGGTCCCTGAATATGAGACCTTCCTCCATCAAATCTATTCATGACAAATAACTCCTGCTTCCATCTACATCCTTGGAGACATTCTGGCAAAATGATGCATTGCTCCTTGGCGTTGCAGGGGCCTTTTTTAAGGAAATAGTTTGTAAATCTCTTTCTCTGGAAGCCAGAGATTTGAATTTATGCTCCCGAAGCCTTTTTGAAGCTCTCCCCGTGCTGGCAAGGTGGATATTATTATGCCTGTGCAGAAGTTGACAGGGGGAAAAGGTAGAAGAATAATCTCTGCTGGCTGTGGCTGTGGCTCCATAAATCTCTTTATTCACTTCCCTGTGGGGTGTGAATGTCCCATGTTTATGGAGCAGTGCTGGGTCAGTGGTTCCCAGGTCATCTCCATCGAGAGATGAGGCCCCAAATAATGGATGAGTTGCAGTTTGTGATGGAAGATGTGTCTTAGCAGCAGCAGAACAGTTAACGGGCAGGAGGGGGGAGAGAACCCAAACCTGCCAGGCAGGATTAATGAGGGAAGTGAGGGAAAAGGGGGAATCCACGATAAAACTGCTCTCTTTTGTCAGTGTTTAAATTTATAGCCCAGGGTGTCCATACTGAGCTTCACTGTGTTTCCAAAGGCTGTGACAACATTCTTTTCCCAATTACCCAGGCTCTTGATCTCTGGGTCCCTGTGGCTCTTTCAAGAACGAATGATTCTAAAATGTGACATAGAATCATCATAGAATCCCAGAATGGTTTGGGTTGGAAGGGACCTTAAAATTCAGCCCATTTCACCCTGCCATGGGCAGGGACACCTTCCACTATCCCAGGTTGCTCCAAGCCCCATCCAGCCTGGCCTTGGACACTTCCAGGGTCAGCCACAAATTCTCTGGGCAACTTTTGACAGTTCCTCACCACCCTCACATGGAAGAATTTCATCCCACTACGTCATCTAACCCTCCAAAAACAGGCTCCTCTGCTCTGGCCATCCAGCCCCTTTGGCTCCTCATGAGCTGAATCACCTCCATGGGCTCTGGAAACTTCCAAACGTTTGAATGCTAGAAATCTAAATGTCAAACAGCCACACAATAAAAGAGTGTTTACACTTTGCTAAGCAGTTAAATGGGGGAATAGCTGTTTGCCTCGTGCTTTCGCTGTACACACGTTTATATATCTTTTATAACAGCTTATAACTGCCAGCATTTCCAGTTAAATCTGTGATTTTCCCCTCTCCAGGCTGCTGATTTATGGCAAGTACTGCAGCCACATGGAATATGCCCAGAACACCCTGAACCACCTCCTTGCCAACCGGGAGGACGTCCGGCAGAAGGTGGAGGTGAGCGGGGAAGGGGCTGGGTGCTGCCCCCCACCCCCTTGTCCCGGGTTTGGGAAGGACTTTCTGGAGCTGAGAATGGTGTCTGGGGAATGTTTGATTCACCAGAAGAGAAAGAAGGGTGCGAGAGTGTGTCTGTGCTGCCACAGAGGGAGCAAAGCTGGGGGTTATCCTGTCCTGATCCCTCGTTTTCCCCTTATCTCCTCACCAGACCCGTGCTCTGTCCTTCCTCCCCAGGTTTATCCGAGTTAAAACAAAGCACTGACTTTATTTGATTGGGACTGGCTGGGACAAGTTCTTTGAGTTGTGCAGGCCCTGAGCATCCCCAAAGCAGGAGCCACGTGGTTTTCCAAAGCCACCAGCAGCATCCGGGACTGTCAGAGGCGAACCCAAGTCCCCAGGCAAACGTCGGAATTCCTGCCCTGGCCTCCTTAGTGTGAATAGGGGCTGATCCAGATATTAAGGGAATCAAAGGAGCCCCAGAAGGGATGCATTGTTTGAGCTGCTGTTTTTACCCAGCTCTAACTCCTGCTTTGCTCTTGATGCTAATTGGAATTTGCCGGGCTGTCTGTACGCGTTACCTCGCCTTCCTCAAACGTGCTTTGATTCCCTGTGTAAACCCAGTTCAGGGATAAAACTGCATTTAGGAATTGTTTAAAGGGTGCTCTCTGTGTCTCGCAGCAAGGCTGGAGCATCCAGTTGCTCCCGTGCTTTTCCTGTGGCGCTCTCCCTCCCTCGTGGCAGCTCTGCCAGTCACACAGGGGGGGGCTCAGCTAGCAGAGTGACATCACTGAGATGGGCCAGGGTGAGGTGAAAAAACTTCCTGCGACCACAATTAGCTCATCTTAATGACTTAATGCTCATCAGCGACTCCGGAGCCACGGGCTGCATGCTCAGTGTCAGCCCCTCACAAATCAGCTGCGTTAGCTTGGCCCGGCGAGGAGGTGGCTGAGGGAAATGGGTTTCATTTGACATTTCCCCAGGTCTGAGAGCATTCGTGCCCTGCCCTAATGAGCAGCAGCTCATTAGGCTGGAGTAGCTCACTTGCTTGGCAGTGGCTGTAATTTAGGATCCAGCCCCTGGGATTAATTCCTTGATAACCTCTGTGGTCAGGGCCCGGCCCTGGCTGAGTGGCTGCAAGGACCACAAGTCTGTGGCCATCAGAACTGAGTTTACAGAAGCCAAACAATCATTCTCGAGACTTCAGAGACTTCTTTTAGGTGGGGAGCTGTTGTTTTCTCACTGCTGATTTATTGATCTCCTTCCTAGGAATGCACACTAAAGGTCCAGGATGGGAAATTCAAATTGCAAGATCTGCTGGTGGTTCCAATGCAAAGAGTTTTGAAGTATCATCTCCTGTTGAAAGTAAGTTTTTCAGCACTGGCACTTCTCTTTCTGCTGTAGCATTTTCACCTCTGTCAGTGGAGGGTGAATCAGTGCCAAATGGAGAGCAAGGGTTGGGATTTTTATGCCCCTTCAAATAAAATAATTACTAGAGCTACTTAACACGACATAATATTTGTGCTGTCTCCTAAAGTACGGTGACCCAGGGTAATTCTGCACTTGCTAGCCACGAGAGGCACTTAATGAATATAAAATAAGCTTGCATATAATCTGATTATGTGTGAAATTCCTCCCGTCAACTCCGTGTAACAGATCTCTCAAGCACTGGCCCTTGGAGTGTTCCCTGTCCTGCAGCCACAGTTGCCTGCCCGGGCATCCCTGCATCCCTGCCACCTTCCTGGCATCCCTGCTGTCACCCAGGCATCCCTGCCACCTTCCTGGCATCCCTGCCACCTCCCTGGCATCCCTCCAGTCACCTTTGGAATGCCTGCAGCCACCCTGACATCCCTGTCACCAGCCTGCCAACATCCGAGCAGACCCTGTGCAAGCAGAGTCTGGGCATCGTTCCTAGCACATCCAAACTCTTCTCTTTTTATTCATTTCTACTTTTTCAGGAGCTGCTGAGCCATTCCTCAGACCGGCCAGAGAAGCAGCAGCTGAAGGAGGCTCTGGAGGCGATGCAGGTACAGGAGGGGGAGGGCGGGCAGGGGTCTCTGCTGGGTTTGGGGTGCAGCAGGGCTCAGGATCCCTCTGCTCTGTGAAACAAAAACTTTGGATGGAAAAGCCTTCCAGGAGCAGCTCGAGGGAAGGCAAGGTCTACTCCTTTTGGCCACACCTGTGTGTATTGATTACCACTTGGTGTGATGGACTCACAGCAGATCCCTTGTCACCGCTGTCCCCCTCTGACAGTGGAGACAAGGAGGGGGAGCTGGGGTTTGTTGACAAGTTAGGACTTTTCCCTAATTGCTGTTGTGTGTGCAGAGGCTGTGCCAGATACAGCTTTTGTTTTTGCTGGGAGGAATTTGGAGGAGTTCCAGGGGTATCAGCAAGTCAGGGAGTATGGCAGCGTGCGTGCGTGGAGCGTTCCCTGTGTGCTGCTAGCCAGGTGCTGGGTGGGAATACTTTAATCCACATTTTTTTTTAGCTTATTTTGTTAAAGGGAAGATGTGTTTTCAACAATTGATGACTTCTGGCATCAACAGTTTGCTTTGCTTAAAGTTTGTTGGTTTTTTCCCAGCTTTTAGCTGGAGCCCGGGAAAACCATCAGCAGCAAAAAATCAAATTGCAGAATCATCCAAACGTTTCCTGACTCGGACACGTCTCCCCACACACACATTCACACCACATCCGTTGTCAGCAGAAGCTGACTGGAGGATGCTCATTAACTCCAGGTTTTTCCCCTGGAGAGCACCTCAGGATTCATCCCTGTGCTCGCGGCCACTTTGTTTTCCGTCTCGGAGCTGCAGCTTTTGTAACGTCGCTGCATTTCCTGGCACTTACATAAGTTGGGTGACCTTTCCAGCCATTATCCCTGCCAGCCCAGGGATCCAGAGCTGGTGTGTGGCTCTCTGTAGAGCTGAGGTGGTTTGAAGGACGTTGCATTCCCAGCCCGCTGCTGTGGCCTCAAATGAACGCTGGACCTGGTGACAGCAGTTAAACCCCGCTCATGGCCTCATCACCCGGCACCACTGCTGAAAAATAAATGTGTATTTGCTCTGGCTCTGCTGCAGAGTCAGCATTTGTTGCAGGAAGACGTTGATAACCATCAGGGAGGTTTCTCTCTTCTCCTCCCCATCACCAGGGGGGGAGTGGGAGCAGTTCCGACCACGCTGGGCTCGGGGGCTTTGAGAGCCATTCAGTATGGTTTTAATTGATCTGTAAACCAAGGCTTAACTTCCAAGTGATGTCTTTCATCACAAGTCCAGCCTTTCTGTCTGCTGTGCTGGCAGGCAGCAGACATTGCTGCTGTCTGGGACGAGAGCTGTGCAGGGGGGTAGATGGAGTGACATTCCCAAGGGGATTCAGCTCCCTTTTATTTTGCTTGAATAGTTGCTTTTGCAAGGCAAGGGCAGGATTTGCACCCAAAAAAAATCATTTGTGGTGTTTGTTTTTTTTTTTGGTGCAGGTACCAGCCCTCTGCCTGAGAATGCAGAACTGAGTTCCAGGTGGTGTGGGGGGGAAAGGCAGCTCTCAGGGAAATTCCACAGCCAACATTTGCAGGTTGTTGTTCCAAGTCCTGGTTGATCCTGGGATTGCGTTTCCCTGGGATTGTGTTTCCCTGGGATTTTGTTTCCCTGCTTCAGAAGGCTTTTGGTTGTGTCATTTCTCATCACCGTCCCTGCCATCCCTGGCTTGGTGATGTTACAAGTATTGTCACGTAGATCTGTGATCATGAGCTGTGATTAACCCTTCTTGTGTTGGGGAGCTGAGCGAGGTCTGACCCCGGGGGGATGTCTTAAAAAAATCCCCCGTTCAGATTTAATCCAAGTTGACAAGAGCTGTTGTTGAGGTCAAGGAGGGAGCAGATAAGAAGCAAACAGGCGCAGCAAATCCTCTCTGAAAGGTGCAAGAAGTTGTTCCAGCGGAAGGGTTGGCTCCTTCTCTTCGATGGATAAAAGTCTGGGGTTTGGGATGGCTGTGCTGCGCTGGATTCACGCGTCGCCGTGGATTCATGCATTGCCATCTTCTGGGAAGTGGAAAACATTGCAGCACCTGCCTGGCTCAGCTCTGGGAGCACCAACAGCCTCACCTGTCCCAGGCTGCAGTGGAGTCCTGCTCAGATTCCTGAGGGATTCAGAGAACCAGGCTCATGTTTGTTCTCCTGGGTAAGGTACTGGTAAAGTAAAAATCACTGTTCACCCTGTGTTTTTAAGGACTTGGCCATGTACATCAACGAAGTCAAGAGGGACAAAGAGACTTTGAAGAAAATAAGTGAATTTCAGAGCTCTATAGAAAACCTGGTAAGCTGGAAAATCCTCTTGAACCCAGTTTAATTTGATTATTATTAACATATTCGGGGGTTTTTGGCAATTACTACTTATTCTGATGTGCTGGAAGGTTGCCGTGTGTTCAGACTCTCTCGTGTTTTGCTGATGATCTAGAGGTGGATGCTTCATCACAAAGCTGCTTTGGCTGTGATAGAGGGTGGCTCCTCTTGCTGGTGTTACACTAAAAATGTTTCTTCAGCTTTTCATGTTACTGGTGTGGGGAGGACCCAAAAATTCCCAAGCTTGTATGTGGCTTCTATTTAAAAAGAGGGTTACTTTTGGTTTTAAGAGGACAGAGGTTAACTGACAGGGGAGGAGAATGGCTCATGTAAAAAGGCACCGAATCCCCAAAATTTCAACCAGGTATTTTTAGGGTAACTCGTGCTCCAAACTCCAGAGGTGTCAAACACTCGGCCCCATTGCAGGTGCTGGATTTGGGGGCTTTAAACCTTGACTTCATCTGGAAACGATGAACTTTCAATTGATGGATATTTAACAGAGAGAAAATCCTTGATTATTGTGGAAACCTCTGAAAAATAGCTTAATTGGCGGTGGGGAGGGGTTTGCAAAGATGCTTTGCTGAGCCTTGCCTTGGGGTGCCAGTGCTGGAGCTCCAGAGATTTCCTGGAGTTCCTGCCCAGGCTCCCCTTGGAGCATCCTCCCTCCCCTTGCTGAGGGTGGTGCTGCTCCCAGGAGCTTTGGCAGCCTCAGGCAGGGCTGGGGAGGTGCAATCCAGACAGCTTTGGGTTCCCACCTGCCCAGAGCATCGTTCCAGGCCTGGCTGTGGAGCTGAGCCCTGCTTTGCTTCCTGCAGCAAGTGAAGCTGGAGGAGTTTGGGAGGCCGAAGATCGACGGGGAGCTCAAGGTGCGCTCCATAGTGAACCACACCAAGCAGGACAGGTGAGTGGCAGCAGAAAGGCCCCAAACTCAACGTGCCCTCGTCTAACGACTCCCCTTGAGCTCATTTATTTAATTACTGCCTGGAATTTCGCTGACGTAACCCGGCATCGATGTGAAATCACAGCAGGGCACGAGCATGGAACAGTGCTGGCTGGGGAGCTCCTCAGAGCTTTCCAAATCCTTCCCCTTGGATTTTTTAATGAGGTGTTTGACTGGGTTGCTTGTTTATTTGCTTGCTTTGGGCAGGTATTTATTTTTGTTTGATAAAGTGGTGATCGTCTGCAAGAGGAAAGGATACAATTATGAGCTGAAGGAAATTATTGAGCTGCTCTTCCACAAGATGACTGATGACCCCATGAATAACAAGGACATTAAGAAGGTAGGTGGACCAAGGATTAGCTCTGGAGAGCATTTTGGAGCTGTTTCAAGGTAGTATGTTCCCATTAGCCTTTTAAAATAGAAAAAAAGCTGGAAAATAAACGCTCAGCTTTCAGGGCAGCCTTAAATAGCGTTGGGAAATGTTTATTAATGTGGGGCTGGGCTGGATCCTTGACCTGTGTCCTGGCTGAACAGCCCTGAGGAGGCTGGGATGGTTGGTGTTAGGAGGGAGGAAGCTGCTCTCTGCTTTCTGGCCCAGTGTCAGGGAGCAAACATCAGATGGGCAGGAGAGGAGGGCAGGGAGGGAGGGAGGGAAGGTCCAGGATGTTCTTTCTCTCACAAGCTGCAGGGTGGAGGAGCCTGGAAAGGCAGCTTTGCACACCAGGCTGCCAGAACTGGCACTCGAAGCACTGAAGGAACATAATTTTCCTGTGGTTTGATGCTCACTCTGCAGCCATGGAGGAAAAACCTCCCAGCTCTTGCTTTAGCAGAGCCCCGTGAGCTTAATCCGCTCCCACGCCGTGGGAAGAGCTATGGTGCAGATGGGAAAAGGGGCACTGGGGTAAGAGCAGCCAATTTTGCCACTTGGCTGCTGAGGGAATGCTGCTGGCTTTGTGTTTTAATGAAATCTATTTCCACTTTGCTCTCCTATGCTTTCTAGTCCCACGGAAAAATGGTAAGCAGAGCACCCCGTTGGCTGTCGTGTACTTGTGTGCAGTGTGGTGATGAGACAGGCTGAGCATATGTGCAGTGGGCAGGTCAGATGTTCCTCCTGGGCTGTCACTTGCTGTCAGCCACAGTCAGAATGGCTGGGGAGGACCCAGTGGAGCAGAAGAATCTGGGTTCTCTCATCTGCCACCATGAAATGCTCTTCGGTCCAAGTGCGCAGCGCCGAGGCGGTTCAGGCATCATTAACTGGGATGTGTTAGAGAAACAGGGAGTTCTCCTTCCTCCTCCCCTGCTGTTCCCTGGCCATGGTTCAGCAGAAGGGGCAGGGACAGGCACTCAGAGCAGTGGCTGAGGTGTGTGAGTGGGAGCGTGGTGTGTTCTGCTGTGAGATCAGCTCTCTTTTTCTCCTGCAGTGGTCGTACGGCTTCTACCTGATCCACCTCCAGGGGAAGCAGGGCTTCCAGTTCTTCTGCAAGACAGAGGAGATGAAGAGGAAGTGGATGGAGCAGTTTGAAATGGCCATGTGAGCATGAGTGGCTGCTCTAGCCCCGGGTGCAGTTGGCAGACAGGGGTGGGGGGGAAAGTGTCTTGGGCCATCAGGTCACTGCAGAGCAGCTCTGATAGCAAAAGCTGTGATGGGGAAGCTCATGTGGGCCTGATGGATGAGTCCCTGTGCAAAGGGAGCTTGGAACTGTTCCCCACCAAAGCATCTCTGAAGATGGATTTTTTTCTCTGAAGTTGAGATGGGATATTTGGAAGGAATTCTTCCCTGGGAGGGTGGGCAGGCCCTGGCACAGGGTGCCCAGAGCAGCTGAGGCTGCCCCTGGATCCCTGCAAGTGTCCAAGGACAGGTTGGACGGGGCTTGATGCAGCCTGGGATGGTGGAAGGTGTCTCTGCCCATGGCAGGGGGTGGGATGGGATGATTTTAAACGTCCCTTCCAGCCCAAACCTCAAATTTCTGTGATTCTCTGAAAGCACACCTCACCCTGGTGCTGGGCCTTGGGGAAGCACCAGGCTGGAGCAGGAGGGTGAGGAGGGAGGGTGGTGCTGCAGTGATGCCTTCTAGAGGCTGACCTGGAGCAGAGACCAGACAGAGCAAAAGGATAATGCAGGGATTTATTAAAAGGCCTCAATAGACACACCTGGGCCACACAAGAGCCTGGCTGGGCCACAACCAAGATGAACCCAAAATGGTCACAAAATCAACTGATCACGAGGTCCCACACTTTTAGAGTCAAATTGTCCATCCACAGCTTCAGGTTATGGAGCTCCATCCTCCTTGTTTTTTCTTCTCACTTCAGCGTTGTTTTTGTTCTTGGGCCTGAAAGTTGTCCTTGGTCCCAAGCTGGAGAAGGAATTGTTTTGTCTGCCTGCTCTGTGAAGAGAGCTCAGCAGCACTCAATATGAAACCTACACCTACCCACTAAAACAGCACAGAATCTGAAAAACATAATTAAACTTAGTAATTAAATAATTAAAAATGAAACTTAATAATTAAATTTGTAATTAAACTTAAGGCATCAGCAGGACCTGGTCCTGAGCAGTGCCGGGCTTGGGCTGATTATTGACTCAGGCCAAATCCATGATTCTTGTCACAGGGGCAGGTAATGGGCAAAATCCTCTCCCCACAACCGAGCCCTGATCTCCTTTCACATTGGATTTCCTGTCTGTCCGTGTGGTGTCCAAGCTGGACTGAAATGCCAACAGCCCCATGAGGACAGGCTGATAACCCCCAGGTCTTTTCCCCCAGGTCCAACATAAAGCCAGAGAAAGCCAATGCCAATCACCACAACTTCCAGATGTACACATTTGAAAAGACAACCAACTGCAAAGCCTGCAGGATGTTCCTCAGGTGAGCAACGTTCCCGCTGTTCTGCATTAAAACATGGAAAGGAAAATCTCAAAGCTCAGGCTGGATTAGGATTTTCTGACTTTTTATTTTTATTTTTATTTTTTTGGCACAGAGGAACCTTCTACCAGGGCTATCTTTGTCCCAAATGTGGAGCAGGTGCTCACAAGGAGTGCTTGGAGATTATTCCTCCCTGCAAGATGGGTGAGTTATTTCATGAGCAGTTCGTTGCTGCACGTGAATGATCTGAGAAATTCACTCTATAAAGCACTGATGTTTGTTAATGCATAAAAAATACAAGTATGCTCCCACCCACCTGCCAGGGCTGTAATTCACATTGCCTGGTGGTTTAAAATACAAACAAAGCAGCCAAAATTCTCCAAAACTAAGAACTGCATCCCATGGATGCCAGGGAATCATGGCAGCTCTGTGCAGTGGGTGGGATGCTCCAGCTCTTGTGGGTGTGCCTTTAAGAAGATGACCAGTTCTTCATCATTTCACAATGAAAGCAGGAGGGTCTGCAGCGGGGAGAGCATTTCTGATGAGGAGAGAGCTCCTCTCTAGACCCCAAATGTCCCAAAGTAGAGCAAAAATTTGTGTCCTTGGTCTGAACTGGGCAAAGCTGGGACTGACCTGTGCTCACCCAGGGCAGAACCCAGGTGATGCTCCAGGGGGTGTCACGGGGTGGCTTTGGAGAGGTTTTGGGTGAGGAGTGGAGGGAGGAGGAAACAAAACTGCAGAACTTTGTGGCAGTGAGGAAATGCCCCTGTCTGGCTTCAGTCCCTCCCCAGATCTTGCCCTCCCAGAGCAGAGAAGTGACTCAAGTGACCCCAGCTCTGCTTTGGGCTTCCTGCATCAAGCTCACACCCTGATGCTGGTTTGTTGATACTCAGAGCATCAAGAGAAACAGGAAATGGGGTTTGTTGCCTGTTAAATTAACCCCTTATCCCACCATTTCTCTTGCAGGTTCTTCAGCAGACCAGGTTCGTGGTTTGGCCCTTTTCCTCACCCCCCCCGTGTCCTTGTCCAGTCTGGCTGTGGGCAGCTCATGGGAAGAGCCAGCACTGGCCTCAGAGGGGTCCCAGCAACCCGTGGGACAGGACTGGGGACCAGTGGCCTCCTCTCCAGCCTGAAACTGGCCCAGTTTAAGCAGCACCAGAGCCCTCAGGAGGTGCTGGGGTGAACACCATGGGCTGGGGGGTACCAGGGAGATCTGGGGAGAGATTTTCTCATCCCAGTGGCATCAGGTGGGTGCTCATAGGAAGAACTGAGGCTGATGTGTCCTCACTGAGCCTTTTTCCTCTTTCTTTGCAGGATTCACTGGGTGCAGGACCTGGTAAGGGCATTGCTGTGTGACAGGAGGGCAGGGAGGGGTTGTGGCTGCAGGAATCCCCAACACTGAGTGTGTGGGAGGGGGAGGCTCCTTCCAAAACCAGGAAGGAGCTTTAGTACCTGCAGAAGGGTCCTGTGCACCCTCGTGGCCAGCAATGGGGCCCTGGGATCTCTCCTGTCCCTGCTGCCACAGAATTTCTTTGGGTGCCCTCGTGCCCCCGGCCAGCCCTGCTGGGCCAGTAAAGCTTCTGCCCATCCCACCAGTGACCAAGGAGAGCCTGGCACAACATCCTTGTGCCCAACCAACCTTCAGGGCAGACCAGGCATGTTCTGGCAGGGAGATTTGTTCCTGAAGGGGAGCATCTTCCTGCTGGCATGTCCAGTGTGCTCAGGGCCTCTGATGGCCATCAGTCACAAAAGTTACTGCAATAACTTTTATCTTCCTGTGTTTAAAACTTGCCTGGACAGAGCTCTGGGTCTGCCCTGCCCCTGCTCTGGCTCAACAGAGAAGAACAATTTGTTTTTGTGCTATTTCTGATGGAAGGAAAGCCAAGCCTGGCAAAAAGAAACCCGAATCAAATTTGTGGTTACAAAAAAAACCAACAAAACAAGCACAGAGTGCTCCTGCTGGGAGGGGAGAGGCAGAGGTGGGGAGGCATTTTGAGGATAAACACTGTGGGTTTGGTGCAGTGGGGGAAGTTTATTTAATGTGCAGTTGTTGGCGAGACAAGTGGACTTTGACTGGGAGCTTCAGGGGCGTTTGAGTCCCAGGTCCAGCTGATACTCAGTGGTAGCTGAGTGTTCTCTGGTCCCTTTTGCAGTTGTGGTGTCACTGCTGAGCCTGGCAGGGCTTGGTGCTGGCCAGGCATTGCCTGGCAAGAGCTCCTCTGCCTCGGTGAGGCTCAAACCCAGGAGCAGGCCTGGGAGCTGGAGCTTCAGCTTGGCTGGGTCCCTTCCTGGGTTTATTTTTGCTCGGGGAACTCAATCATGCATGTAACTGCAGGAGCCAAGAACATTCACTGTGGACACCATTCCTTTCTGCTTTCATGTTTCCTGCCCCTAAATCCTGCCTGCTGTGCCATGTCAGGGAGTAACTGACATTGGAATGATAAGGAGTAACAGGCTTCAAGAGGGGTGGTTTTGTTTGGGATTTTTTTCTTCAGGGACAAGGTTGTGGAAATGTTTTGCTTCTCTGCCAGGTCCTAAAATGGTGGCGGTTCAGAATTACCATGGAAACCCAGCCCCTCCTGGGAAGCCAGTGCTGACCTTTCAAATTGGGGATGTGATCGAGCTGCTGAGGGGGGACCCCGACTCTCCGTGGTGGGAGGTGAGAGTGATTCCTCTTGGGAAACTCCTGGAAGCTTTTAACCCAGTGACCTCTGCATTATCCCTTTTATTTGTGGGCTTTCCTGGTGCAGGGCTCTGCTGGGGGTCGGGAGGCAGTTTGGGGCCTGTCCCCACCCCTGCCCAGTGCCACCAGTGCTCCCAGTGCACGCCCCAGTCTGACACCCAGCTTGGCTTTGCAGGGGAGGCTGCTGCAGACGAAGAAGTCGGGTTATTTCCCCAGCTCCTCAGTGAAACCCTGCCCCGTGGATGCCAGGGTAAGTGTCAGAGAGGAGATGGAGCTGGGAGCGCCGGGTGGGTGCAGGTGGTGGTGTTGTCCTTTAATTCTACTCAGCCTTCTCCTCGAGACCACAGTCCTTCCCTGGACCTTCAGAGAGGCCTCTGCCTCATAGGGGAGGTGGATCCCTCATGCCATGGTTGCAGGTGTCAGGGCAGGGCGGTCCCAGCCCTGTTCCCAAGGCTGGGGTTGGCACGGTCAGATCCAGCTCTCTTCCTTCTCTGCTGGCCTGACTCAGGAGCAGAGTGCTCGAGATCAGGCCCAGTGCAGGAAAACTGCATTTGGTTTATTTTAATTGCTTTTAGCTGCTTGCTGTAATGTTGTCAGCTGCTGCCCAATTAAAAACCACTCAGGTAAATGAACAAACACAGCCTGCTCATCCCAGCCGGGAGCTGAGAAGGAAATGCTCAGCTCCAACACTGCCCTCCGCTGCCCGAGCCCAGAATCCAGGGATGGCTTGGCAGAGGGAAGCCCCCTGTGGAGAGGAGCATCCCACAGTGATCCACAGCCTGAGGAGCTGCTGGTTCGTTCTTCACTAACGAGCAATTCTCAACTTGCAGCCCCCCAACAGCCGACCGCCCTCGCGGGAGATCGACTACACAGCGTACCCCTGGTGAGTGGGCAGGAGCATAAACCAGCCCTGCCTTTTGGTGGTTACTTGCTCCAGGAATCCACTCCAGTAAGGAATTCCAAGTGCAGACCAGCAGTGCTCTGCATCCCGCTTTCTCTGTGGCCATGGAGCAGCTGCCACGGTGGTGGTTGGGTGTTGAAAGCCCTGGCAGTGGCTGTGGGGATTTCTTCACTTGCTGGAGAGGGTCAGAGGGAAAAAGAGAGATGCTGGTTTCTCTTTACATTTTCTGTGCACAGAGAATGTTTGTGGGAGGAAGGAGGCAACTCCTGCCTTGGCAGGAAAGGCTGTGCTTGGCTTGCCTGCTGCTCCTTCTCTCCCAACTCCAGCCAGGTTTATGAATTCATGGATATAAATTATCCACGCTCTCCAGCTCTTGCTGGAGAGCGTGGATAATTTATATAATCAGTCTCATTAACCTGGAGACTGATTCCCAATTAGTGGGGTTTTCCAGGTGTCAGGTACTTCAGAGGGAAGAGGCCACCCTCGTGTGGTTCAGTGGCTCAGCACCTTTTTGTGTATCTCAGGGCACTTTCCTTCCTGCTCAGGATATTTCTAATGTTTCTCCACCTGCCTTCCAACCTTCACGCCTTTAAAAAAGATTCCTCTTTTTATCCAAAACGTGCCTGTTTAAAGATAGGTGTTCATTTTCATGAATTAAATGAACTAATTAACCTCTGGGCTCAGGTTTGCAGGGAACATGGAGAGGCATCAGACAGACAACCTGCTCAAGTCTCACGTCAGCGGCACTTACCTGATCCGGGAGCGGCCGGCTGAGGCCGAGCGCTTTGCCATCAGTATTAAGTGAGTCATTCCCCATTTAGGAATGTAATAATTCAATATTTCTCACTCACGGGGCACGAGCCAGGGCTGGAGCAGGTGGCTGTGTTGTTTTGAGTGCCTTTGCTGTCGTTGGCAGGTTCAACGAGGAGGTGAAGCACATCAAGGTGGTGGAGAAGGACAACTGGATTCACATCACGGAAGCCAAGAAGTTCGAAAGCTTGCTGGTGGGTTTTTGTTCCCCCTTGTAGCACTGCCTCTGCGAGTCATGCAGGGGCTGCCAGAGACAGCCAGGTGCCTCTCCTTCCTTCCCAGGAGCTGGTTGAGTACTACCAGAGCCACTCGCTGAAGGAGAGCTTCAAGCAGCTGGACACAACGCTGAAATATCCCTACAAATCCCGGGAGCGCTCTACCTCCAGGACCTTCACCCGCTCCCCAGGTACAACCCAGCTTGGCTGTCATGGAAAACCTGCCCCTTCCGGCCAGCTGTAGGAGCAGTGGATGAAGGAATTTACAGCTTCACTGTAGGGCTTGAGTTCCTCAGTTTGCAGATAAGTTTTTCTGGGCTGGTGGCATTTTCAGGATGGGTCTCGCCCGAGGTGGTGGGATCAGGGGGATCCGGCCAAGCTGGAGCTCTCTGGCACTGCTGCTCTCAGAAGGGACAGTTTTTGCTGGGACAGGCTGGTTCCCCTCCTGTGGTTTTTCACCCTGTGGTTTGCCCACCCTCTAGCTGGGAGCAGGGATGTGATGTTCACTTTGTGGGATTTATCCTGTCTTTCCCACCCACGTGAGATTTTTGTGTTTTAATGGATCCGGTTCCAGTGTGACTTGTGGTGGTTTGAATCCCAGTGGGACTCCTTTAATGGAGGTGATGGGTGAAAGGGTAAGTCTGTGTCCAAAAGAAAAAGTAAGAAAAAATAAATAGGTAGAAAAAAGTGCAATAACGCAAGATGTTGTTCTGTCCACAAGCCTGAGTGCAGAACTAACTGCTTTGTGGGGAAAAATAACTTTTAAATATTTTTCTCCATGGTATATTTAGAAAAGAATACCAAAGGAAGATAGGTTTTAAAAGTTGGTTAAATATCTTTTTGCATTAAATACAACCCTAGGATGAATTTTGAGCCCCCAGTAGCTGTGGGGCTGTGGCCAGACCTTTTCTCAGCTGTCCCAGCTCCGAGCCCCTACACAAGACCCTCTGCATGCTTTGCCCTGTATCCCTCCATCAGCTTTTAAAGCATTGTGCCTTATAATATTTTATTTTAATTTCCCTTTTAATGCGTGTTCTGCCTCTTTCTGTTTCTCTCTAACCTCTTTGCAGCCTCCTGCGCTTCCTACAACTTTTCTTTTCTCAGTCCTCAGGGCCTCAACTTTTCTTCTCAGAGCTCCTCCAGTCCCTTCTGGTCAGGTACCAGTGCCTCTCCCTGCTGGAGAGACCTGCCACCATCCCCAGCTTGAAAGCCATCACCAGTGGGACCTGCGGGGTCCCTCCTGTCCCTCCATCCCCACAGGCAGTTCAGGGGGTCCCCAGTGCTGCCCTGGGAAATAAGTTAATTAAGTTAATTAACCGTGGCTTGGTTGGCAGCAAAATGCACTCCCCCCCTCTCCCCAAAATCAAGGCAGGGAGGAGATGGACTTGTTGCTGTTTGAGAAAAGGGGCTAAAATTAACAAAAAAAAGTGGATGTAGCACTTTGGGATCTCATGATGAACTTCAAGCTCGACCTGCTTATCCCGTGTGTGTCACCCAACGAGCATCAGCATCCCACCCTCTCCCAGTCTGATCCTCCTTGTCCTCCTGGAGAACATCCCAGTGTCCTGCAGGGTTTGAGCTCTGGTATCTGAGGCTGCTCAGGAGCCCCTTGCTGAGGGGACAGGGACACACCTGTGCTGTCAGGTGTGTTTTGGGGCTCAGTGTCCCTGCAGAGAGTGTAGTGGTACGCCAGCTTTTCCAGGCTGGTGTCATCCTCCCTCTTGATGGGATCAGAGCAAAATTTTCTTCCCAATGAAGTTTTTATCCTTCAGTCTCTCCTTTAAGCTGGACAGAGAAAATCACCAGCAAAGCCACATGTGCCTTCCTTGGTGCCGTGTTTGGGAAGAACACTTAACTTCTCAGTCTGGGATTTTGAGATTCTCTAACTGCATAGAAAGTATTGCAGGATGGGATCTGTGTAGCAAGGGGCTCTGAGCAAGCTCCTGATGAAAGAGCTCAAAGCTGCCATGATTTCTGTCCATTCTCCAGCCTGGCAGCCTGGCCAGGACGGACAAACCCTCCAGTGATTGCACATGCTGTGTCCAAACCGTCTCCATCGCCATCCTCATCTCCCTCCACCCCAAGAGCTGAAAACCTGGGCAAAGCTTTCCCTCAAACTTCGTTCAACCTTGGTTTGCACACTCTTGTAGTTGAAATTCACCCTTGGAAATCCTGGGAGAACAAGGGGAGTGAAACACAACATCCCCTCAGGGATGATTATTTCTTTTTTGCGAACTGCAGAGAAAGTGCATTTTTCTCCTCCTCTGCCCATCCCATCCCTCCACTGTTGTTCTCCAGCCTTTTTCCCCATGCCCAGACCTTGGGGCAGGAATGCTGAGTGCTGCCCCTGCCTTCCCCCTCCTTGTGCTTCCCCTGAGCATCCTGAAGTGATGGAGATCCATGGGGCTGGGGCTGTGCTGGTGGAGGTTAGCTCCTGGGGTCATCTCCTCATCCCAAGGTGCTGGTCAGTGTTAGGGTTTGGCACCCTTTGGTCTCTAATGGGACCAAGTTTCCAAGGTTGCTCCCTGGCAGGGACAGGAGCAGGGAGGTTCCAAGTTAGGAGCTGGTTCCTCCTCATGGCAAAGCACACAGGATTCGCTCAACACCTCTAGGAGAATCCATTCCCAGTAACTCTGGTTTTGAAGTAGCTTAAATCCAAGTTGATTTTACGAAGTCTTTTGACCAGGTGGTGCCATCAGGTGCTGGGAGCTGGGTGGCAGCTCCACAAGGCAATCTCCCAGACATGAGACTGAGAGCTGAGCAGGATTTTTCCACGGTTTCTTTGTTAATGGCTGTGTACTCCTACGAAATCCTTTCTTTTACCACCTCACAAAAGTGCCCTTCACCCCAGTGGTCCCCACCAAACCCCTGACCAGCAGAGAGGGGCCTCCCAAGCCCGCAGAGCCCTTCAAAGCCCAGCAGGAACCCAGTTTAACCCCAGCCACCCCACCCGTGCGGGGCTGAGCAGCTCAGGTGACGCCACCCCTCCATCCGAGCTGCTCCAGCTCTCGGTGCCGTGGTGGAAAACCCAGGTTGAACCTCGCCAAGCTTTCCCCAGGCTTCAGCCGGCGTGGGGCTGCTCCTGAGCCGCTGTGCTTTGTCCCCTGGCAGTGTTCACCCCCCGGGTCATAGGCACGGCGGTGGCACGGTACAACTTCGCGGCGCGGGACATGCGGGAGCTGTCGCTGCGGGAGGGGGACGTGGTGAAGATCTACAGCAGGATTGGAGGGGACCAGGGATGGTGGAAGGGGGAAACCAACGGAAGGGTGAGTGCATCCAGAGAAATTCCTGTCCCGTTCGCGCAGCGGGATATCCTGGCAAAGGGAAGGGGGGGGTGTCCCCCATGCCCTGTCGCTGTCTCCTGGGTTCTGGGTGGGCTGTCACCTCATGAGCGCCTCACTTGGTGCTTTGTGACAGTGACAGTGATATCCGGGGCACACAGGTGGGAGGGAGCGGGCGGGGCGAGGGTCTGATCTTCCCTAAACCTGCCCGTGGGGGATGTCTGCAGGGGGAAGGCTCAGCACCCTGGGAAAAGCAGCAGCCTGGTGGCTCCACCTGGTATCCCACAGATTTTGTAGCACTGGAGACAGATTCTTCCTGCCCTGATCCCTTGCAGGCAGTTGTGTCCAAGGTGATGTACGGGAGTTAGCTCCATCCCAAATTAGGGTGATGGTTCACACCATCAGGATCTGGCACATCCAGGACTGGGAACAGCACTTAATGGCAGGGGAATAATCCCAGTGACAGGACAGGAGCCAGAGTATAAAACCAGAGTTGGGCGTGCCCCACAGAGATCACAGTGTCCAACCCCTGGGCCCTGCACAGGACACCCCAACAACCCCGCCCTGTGCCTGAGTTGTCCAAATCCTAGAACTCCAAAAGGCTTTGTGCTGTGCCCCTTGAGCTTGCCGGCCCCCAGGGGCTCACCTCTCGTGTCCCCCCGCAGGTGGGCTGGTTCCCCTCGACGTACGTGGAGGAGGAGGGGGTGCAGTGACCGCGGCCGTGGCCGCTGGAAGTCGTCGAGCGCCCGGAGCCAGCAGCTGCAGCCCGAGCACACTGTCCCCGTGCTGGACACCTCCCAGGACTGCCCCTGCAGCCCCTCACGACCCCCCCTCCGTCCAGGCTGCCCCGGCCTCGCCCCCGTTGCGTGTACAGAAGATTGATGGGCTGCGGGACGGCGTTGGCTGCGGGAGAGCCCCGGGAGCGCCGCGCTCTCCCTGCATGGACAGAGCTCAGAGACTCTGGGGTGCCCGCGGGGCCGTGGGCGCCACACCCCTCCTCTGTCAGGGGTTTTTAAAAGCCACCGTGGGGATGGTGGTGGGAGGGTGAGGCCGAAGGTTTTGTGCCTGGGTGAGAATTCGGGGGCTTCCAGGGGAGGGAGCCCCAAGGAGGCAACGCGGACCCGCTGCCACGCCACTCGGGTGGTTCCCCAGGTCAGGATTTTGGCAGTGGCCCTGGCAGCCACGGGCAGCACTGTGCTGGGGCCAGGGCGAGGGGCAGGGTGGGGACACCTGGCCCGGGAGGAGGAGAGGGCTGTGATCGTTTTGACCCTCAGATGTAGGCTGGAAGTGGACCTTCAGGTCAGCCAGGAGGGGAAAGAGCCGTTCTGGCACCCCCAAGCCCATTTTCTTTACAGTCACCTCAGTCCCACCAGCCTTGCTGCAGGCAGGGCGGGGTGCCCAGGGAGCAGACTGGCCCCACTGGTGAGCAGGAGGTCTCGGAGCATTGCAGGACTGGAGATGTGCTCCACACAATGGTTTCAGAGGCCACCAAGGCACCGGGTACATGCAGAGGATGTGTCCCTGGGTCTGTCCTCCCCTTTCTGGCAGCAGAACCTCCCAAGCCAGGCTGACTGTTGTTGCAGCTGTGACAAATCCCACCTCATGAGCTCAGGGCGAACCCACCTGAATAAGGGCTACGGTATCAAGTCCTGAATGCTGTCCCTGAGCTGTGAAAGCGTCTCCTCTTCCCAGCTGTGTGCACTTTTGGGGGCTGGCAGCGTTGCCCCCTGCTCTTCCTCCCACGGGCTGTTCCTGCTGCTGCTGTCAAGTAAAGGTCCGTGTGTTGTGACATTCCCAGTGTGTCCTGAGCACCCTCTGCCCGAGTCTGCCCTTCCCAAAGTGCAAATACGAACAAAACACGTGTGGGAGCGAGACAGGGAACAACTTCTCTCTATCTGAGCCCCAGGAGCTGCCTCTCTGAATGTGTGGCATTTTGAGCTGGCGCTTCCATGCCCTGACGTCGTTCCTCTGGGATTTGTGTGCAGCATCGTGGTCCTGGTGTGGGATCCTGCTGCAAGTCTGGGAGATGCCAGTGTTGGGTGGGTGAGCAGTGCTGATGCCCTCAGTCTCTGGCATGGGGGTCTGCAAACAGAGCAGCAGAACCATGCTTGGGATAAGAAATGGAGGAGTTTGGATCTCTCAAGGACAGGGGAATGATGCTAACTTGGGAATTACACCCTGCTGCTCAGTGGCAAGCCCAGAGCCATCCCTGCTTTGCTCCCCGTTCCTCCTGGAGCTCTGGGAGTGCCCCCACTCACGGGGGGTGTGAGGGGGGTGCAGCAGGGTCTGGCTGGGGTGGACAGGAGGTGACAGGGACATGGAGGGCTCAGGGCATTCCCAAGGTACTGTTTGGTGCTAACCCCTCCCAGGCGGCCCCTCCATGCTCAGTTTGAGGGGAGCAGCCAGCAGGGAGCTGACAATTCCCTGCTCTGGTGCAGAGCAGAGGGTCCCATTCCCATTCCAGAGGCTGTGCTGCAGCTGAGGGGGCATTTGGGTGGATGGGACACTCAAAACTCCTGATGGCTCCTGTTCTGCCTCACATCCTGAAGCCTTACAGCCCCTCCTGTTTAACGTGGCCAATTTTGTAAGGTGGCAAGGGCATCACCTGGGGAGAGCACAGCCCTGTCACAGGGACCAGGGCACCTCTGTCCCTTCCACCCCAAAGGGACCCCCACCCTCTGCCTGCCCTGCCAAACCCCCTCCCCCAGAGAGCTCTCCCTCTTGTGTTTACTGGTGTAAGAAACTTGTTAAAAAGAGATTGTTCTGTTTGTAAGTAATTATTCAGCCATTTGCCACAAATATATCTGTGAATAAGAAAGGGAAATGTTTTTTTATGATGGCGAGAAAATTGTATGTATTATTTTAGTTCGTTGCAGATCATTCGGAATTGCAATGGGATACGTTGGAAAATAATATGTAAATTCCTTGGGTTTTTCCTTTGCACTGCACTAACTGGGGTAGGGTGGAGGGGATTTAAAGATAAAACTGTTTGTTTAATGGAGTAGTTTATAGCTTGGAATTTGGAAATCATTTGGAATAGCTTGTAATGCTGGAATAGAAACTTTAGCTGCTACTTAGAAACCCTTTTGCATGTGGTTTTTCCTGGCTTTTTTAAGTTACAATTCATCAAAGTAAATTCCCCAAACAGAAAAAAAACCGAACAAAATAAAGTGTAATTTTGCTGATAGGTTTCTTTTTTCCAGCCATGGTTTTTCATGTGCCAGGGGGGGTCAGGGTCATTGTCACTAAAACCCCCTTGGCTGCCCGGGGCTCAGGGGTGGCTTGGCCCATCCAGGGAAGATGGGTGCTGCCGTGGATGGATCCTTCCTGATTCCTGGCATGAACAGTAAGTGTTTTTACCCCTCCAAAATTCGGAGTAGATGCCTCCTGTGGTGCCTGTCTGGTTCCTTCTCGTTCCTGGAGCAGCTGCCACTCGTGCAGTTGTCCCATCCAGGAGCTTTCCTGTGCCTCCTCTCCTTTTCCGAGCTGAGCCCCTGCAGGGTGAAGGAGAGAGACTGATTTTCCATGGCTTTTAGTAATATCATATTCCAGAATCCCCCCCTGGCCCTGCAGGCAGCAGCATATTCCAGAGCACTAAATAAGTTGCACAGTTGCTTATAAAAACCTGAGGTGTTCAAGAGGCTTCACCTCGAGCAGGGATGTGATGTCCTTCTGAGCTGCCATGTCATTTAATTAAGAACATTAATTTTTTTCCACCCTTGGAGTCCCCAGTGCTTCACTTTTCCCAGGGTCAGCTGGACGGGGATGTAGCAATGAGCAGAGGGGTTTTACTCAGAGAATCGGGACGTGAGCTGGGCACTAAATTCTGGATGCTGCTTTGGGAAGGTGCTGCCCAGCTGGGTATTGAGCTTTGGTCCAGGTGCTGACCCTGCCTGGGATTAACTCTTTCCTCATGGCTGTTTGGTCTCAGGGAATCTCTCCAACATTCACCACGTATAAAATACCAGGTTTTGGTGCTTGGGCCCTCCCCTGCTGGTCATGAGCCTGGCCCTGGGTGGGTGGAATGGCCATGGCACAGCTGAGCTGCCAAATGCAGCACTGGAGCCTGGAACCAAGAGCTGGGCAGTGCGAAACTCTCCTCCCATTCTGTCATGTCTGTGGGGACATCCCTGCCAGCCCAGGGATGGGGACACTGAGCCCTTGGGGAGTGGCTGGAGCTGGCAGGTGGGTGCCTCCTCAGCAGCTTGGCTCAGCTTCGTGCCAAAATCTTCTCCTGGGCGTTGCTCCAATGCAGGGTCTGACAGCTCAGGAATAAAGGGGGCATTGATCCAGTGTGCCCAGCCACGGCCAGGTGCAGTAATCAGAGCAGGAGCAGCGTTCCAGGGGCATTAACAGGAGAATAGATTCCAGCCACGGCCAGCACAGCTGGCTCCAGCCCTGCACAGCCCCTGGCCTGTCCCAGGAGGGGGGGACACACCAGGCATGGGGTCTTATTTATTATTCTGATTTTTCCCCCAGCAAGGGCAGCTGCTGACAAAATCCCCCCCCGTGAGCCGGGCTCTGAGCAAACACGGCGTGGGGGTGGCTGTGTTTGCTGGCTGCCAGCAGCAGCTCCTGCTCCTGTCACAGTGTGGCAGCCACCTGCCCTGGCCCTGGCACTGCCCTCGAGCCCTGTGGCCACCAGCCAGAGTGTGGCCACCTCCTTCTGCCACTCTGGGGTGAGCTCGCCCAGCCCAGCCCTGGACATCCCAAACCCAGGGTCCAAACTGCTGTGCCATGAGAGTGGGGAAACTGAGGCAGGGGGTGACCAAGAAGAGGGCTCAGAACAGCCCTGCCTAGCAGGACTCTGTGGGATCTGGGTGCTTTTGGTTCGGAGCCAGGTGCTGGTGGTGCTCCCCAAGCCCTCCTGGAGGTTGTGGGGCAGAGCTGAGCCCAGATGGGGTGGGGATGAGGATTGGGGTGGCAGAGGCAATGTTGACAGTCTGCAGCACGCCTGGCTGCCTCAGCCCTGCATTAACCACGTTTGCTGTGACCTAGAAAACTCCAGCTGGCGCCTGAACCACTGCGCTGGCTCTATTTTAGAATTAACCTAAAAATTATAGGGGGAGATTGAACTGTGTAGGCTCTACACTGATCACCCCAAAAAATACCCCCCCTCATTGCTGCTCTGGGGTCACGTCAGGGCTCCGAGGGGCTGTAGGAGCTGCCACTTTCCCCACTGTCCATCCTGAGCCTGGTGAAGGGCTCAGAAGTGAGCTGAGGCTGCTGAAGTGGACTTGGGCTTGTATTGTTCTAGGTCTGGTCTAACCCAAAGGTCATATTTATAATTTGGACACACTGATGAAATGGTTCTGGCCTGTCAAACAGAAACACCCCACTGCAAACAGGAGTTTAGACTTGTTTGCAGCTCTGTGGTTATTCTGAGCAATTTAGTCCGTGGAGAAGGCTGCAGGAATTGGGGCTCTCTCTCTGTAAAACCGGTTTTGTCTTTGGGTGAAGGAGGGGAAATGCTGCTGGAGACTGGGGATAAAGCTGGAATAAGTGAACCCCTTGGCTGCTGTTCAAATCCTTCCCAAACTGGGGGAGTTTGGATGCACACTGGGTACCACAGGGTGTCCAGCAGGCAAGAGCAGAGGGTTTGGGTACTGAGGAGCAGAAAAGAGACGCTTCCACTTAAGCTGGATGCTTAAAACCTCACAGAAAACCATCCCATGGCTGCTCAGAGCTCTGCAGGGGTGGGTGAGGCTGCCTGGGGGACCATGATGCTGCTGGGACCCCAATCCCTCCCAACCACCAGCCAAACCCTGACTCCACCCCGACTTCTGCTTCTCCAAGATACCAGCATGAAGCCCTTCAGCAGAACTTCTGTATCCTGCCCAAACAGGCCCTAATTCCAGGGGTGAACCCTGAGCTGAAGGAACAACAAACCTTCAGCTTTAGAGATCTAAATCAAACCCTCATTTTTCTACCCAACTCCAATTTAATTTTTTTTTATTTTTATTTTTCTGTTTTGGCGTTGCCGCCTTCACTTCGAGCTCTTGGGTCTGGCTTAGGAGAGGTGTAAATTAATTTTAGCTCTGTTCTTTGACTGGAGCCGCTGGGAACTGTGGCAGGAGGGTCAGATGGTGCCTTTGCTCACCGTGTTTGCTCTCTGGCATCCAGCTGACAGCTCCAGCCAGCGCCGAGCCAGCCCGGGAGGCTGCGAGTCCCCCTGGCCCCAGCTGGGCTGTTTGTTGCCTGCTGGGCACCGAGCCGGGGAAAAAAAGCAGCACTTTCCTCCCTGTTTTGAAGTTCTCCGCTCTGCCGGACTTTTTGTCTTGCTTGGGAAGCAGCAGAGCCACGGGAAGGGGGGACAAGGGAGGTGAGTCCCTCTTTTCTGTCTGCTCAGGCTGGCTCCGCTCGCCTCCAAGTGCTGGTTAATATTTTTTGCAGCAGGGGCCAAGGGGACGGAAGGAGGAGGAGGAGGAGAGCATCAGAGGAAGGCAGGGGCCCCACGACATCCCGGCAGGGAAAGCCAGCCCGGATCGAGCCTTGCTGGTGAGTGGTGCCTGGTGGGAATGTGCTGTGGGCTGTTACAGGAGTTCCAAGTGGGAGTCTGAAGCTTTGGGGGGACACTGGGGGGACAGCGGGTGCTCTGGTGGCCGCGTGGCAGCAAGCAGGGGGTCTCAGTGGGGTGATCCCCAGGGCAGACCCCGGTCACGGCCTGTGGCTTGTGTAGGGGGGTCTGTGTTGGCCCCACCGCACCCCTCACGTGCACCCAAAATCTTGTTCCAGGGGCAAATCCCGAGCCGTGTCCTCAGCCAGGACCCGCACAGGGGTTACAGTGTCCCCAGGCAGGATCTGTCCCCGTTTCTCCCCCAGCGGCCATTGCCCCACCCGCTGATCGGGAGCAAGCCTGGCACCTTCTCTGTGACCAAACAGCTCCTGAATTCCAGTGGGGGTGGTAAAAAAGGGATTTCTTGAGGCATGAGCCAGCACGGGGCTGCCGTGCCCTGGGAATTCCCAAGCCCCCCTTTTTAAGGGGCGGCCTCTGGAGGGTGTTCGGCAGCTGCACGCACGTGTGCAACTGGGATCCCATTTCCCTGCTGGAAAGGCACTGGGGGATGTGCCCCGGGGCTCGCTCGACCTCTGCGCGGCACCCGGGGGATGGGTGCTGAGGTGAGCCAGGGATCCAGCGAGGCGCTTTCGGGATCTGCAGGTGGAGATGTCCTACGTGATGAGCCGTGCCTGGCGGGCAGCTGCCCCCCTGCCAGCCCCCTGGAGAAGCCCCCGGCCCTTCAGCAGCGCCTCGGGCCCCACGGCCAAGAAGAGCGTCCCGTACCAGAGGACGCTGCAGGAGGAGGGTGCCGGGAGCGGCGAGCCCAGCCGGCCCCCGCCAGCCTCGGCACAGGTGGTGGTGGTGGGCGGGGGCAGCCTGGGCTGCCAGACCACTTATCACCTGGCCAAAATGGGGGTCAGCGGCGTGGTGCTGCTGGAGAGGGACCGCCTGACCTCGGGCACCACCTGGCACACGGCGGGTGAGTGGCGGGGCACGGTTTGGCTGCTGCCCGAGGCGGGCGCAGGGATGGACGCTCGAGGTTTTGGGGTGTCCCTGGGGTGGATCCGCCGTACGGGCTGCATCCGGATGCGCTGGAGCGTTTTTGGCTGTAAGCGCTGAGAATTTCTCTTTTTCCTTCTGCCACAATCTTTTTTTTTTAAAGTCCCCCAAATTTCCTTTTTGGTTTTTTTTTGCCTCCCAAGATTTACGTGGCTGCGGGAAAAGGAAACACTTTATTTCCACCGTTTCCCCCCGCCCCCCCTCCTTTTTAAAGCCACTTTTCTTTGGCAGGGAGGCAGAGCGATATAAGCTATTTATTTATTTATTTATTTACTTTTGGGGTCCACCCGCTCCGTAACCCCTTTCCCCCATTCATTCAACGCCCAAAGAGAACAGAAACCCACGGTTTGTAGCATTCCCACAAAGCCACGAGATGGAGCACGAGCCCCGCAGGGTGGCACAGGACACGGGTAGGACCTGGGGACCCCTCCTGCATCCCGCTCCGGGCGATGGAGAGGTGACAGGGCGTCTGTCCCTCCCCCCCGCAGGTCTCCTGTGGCAGCTGCGTCCCAGCGATGTGGAGGTGGAGCTGCTGGCGCACACGAGGGATGTGGTCAGCCGGGATCTGCCGGCCGAGACGGGGCTGCACACGGGCTGGGTGGAGAACGGGGGGCTCTTCATTGCCTCCAACAAGCAGCGCCTGGATGAGTACAAGAGGCTCATGTCGGTAGGGAGGAGCCCCGGGGTGTCCCCCGGCAGGGTGGGCTGCAGGAGGGGGTGTTCTTGTGGAGCCCCCAGGTCTCTGAATGTCCCAGGCCTTCTGCCTTCCCACCTGGAGAGCAGCGAGTAACCCATCCAGGGCAGCCTCCTGACTTGCATGAGGCAGCCAAAATCCGTTAAATTCCTCCAAAGCTGGCAAAATTAAATCCAGCCCTGGATTTTTGATAGTTTGAATAGTGGTAGCATCGTTTTCCACATCGTGCGGCATCGTTTTTTCCAGCTGCACAGGCAGCTTGAATTCAAAAATTTCCTGAAATCTGAGCATCACTCCATGCTGGATTTAGGGTTTGAGAGACAAACACGTCCTGGGATTCTCCTCCTTCCTCCTCCTTCTTCAGCAGCAAGTGATGAACAAAGCTTTTGTTCCTTACCTGAGCTCCCACTTTTCCTGTCCCTTGGCAGCTGGGGAAGGTGTACGGTGTGGAGTCCCACGTGCTCACCCCGTCACAGACCAAGGACCTGTACCCTCTGATGAACATTGATGACCTGTATGGCACCCTCTACGTCCCCAAGGATGGCACCATGGACCCCGCTGGCACCTGCTCCACTCTTGCCAGAGCAGCAACTGCCAGAGGCGCTACGGTAGTTCTTAATTAGTAATTTACTCATTAATGCCAGGTGGTTTAATCCTCTGCCTTGCCTTCTCCTTTCCCACTGGGCCAGAGCTGCTCCTGCAGATTTGGGTCTTTCCCAAGAAGGGTGTTGTCCCCTTGGTTGGGTCACAGTGACAAAGCTGGCAGGAGCCATCACATCCAGGGGAAATAGAGGGTGGAAAAAAGACCTTTAGGAAGCAAGATAAGGCACTCAGAACGCTGCTTAGGTTCACTCTTCCCAGATTTGGTTGCTGCATGTCAGGTGCCAGGGGCGGGTTGTCCCCCTGCCCTGGTGACCTTGCTGTGACCCTGCCACCCTTCCTCTGCCACCAGATCATCGAGAACTGCCCGGTCACGGGCATCCAGGTGAGAACTGACGATTTTGGGGTGAAGAGGGTGCATGCAGTGGAGACAGCCCACGGGACCATCCAGACTCCCTGCGTGGTGAACTGTGCAGGTACAGGGGGCAGGGCACAGGGAAGGTGCGGGACAGGGGCAGTGGCCACAGCTCACAGGTGGCTTTGCTCCCGTGAGGAGGAAACTCTGCGTCAGCCCTTGTCCCTTTCGTGGCAGTCCCCTGCAGCTGTCTGGGGGCATGGGGGATGCAGAGGAGCTCAGCACGGGGTTGTTGTCCCTGCAGGAGTGTGGGCACGGGCCCTGGGCCGGCTGGCGGGCGTGCACGTGCCGCTGGTGGGGATGCACCACGCCTACGTGGTGACCGAGCGCATCGAGGGCATCCAGGTCAGTCCTGCGCAGCTGCAGCTCGGCCCCTCTGCTCTGGGGGACAGGGCTGGAGAGGCAGAGACACCCCTGCCCCTTCCAGGGACCCCCAGACCTGTGGGACCTCCTCATTCTTGCCAGGTCAGGCTCTGCTCTCAGGGAAGTGCACACCCTCAGCAGGGCTGTCAGACCACCCTGAGCAAAGGCAGATTTTATATTTAATGAGGTTACAACTGGCAGGATATTTTTTTCCCCCTCAGGAGCTCTGTGTTTGGTGTCTGATAGCAGCATTCATAAAGATCCCAGGCCCTTTCTGAGCAAGCCCCAGTCCTGGCAGGCAGAGGTGTAGCTCTCCAAGCGTTTCTAAACTGCCCCAATAAATCTGTTCCTGCCATCTGGCTGTGGAGAATTTCTCAGGAGTTGAAGGAGGCTTCATTCTCTCAGGCCCCAGTGCACTGAGGGTGACACATTAATTAGTTTCCATCCTGCTGACACAGTATGTGCCTGACCTTTCAGCACGAGGTGCCTCGTTGTAAAAAGTGCCGTGGTCCATGATTACATTTCTGTCCCAGTAACTCCACTGTGCCGCAGAGAGGCTTCAGAGGAGAGGCTGCAGCTCGCAGACCTCCGTGCCTCCTGTTCAATCCACTTAATTCCACTTGTCAACACGCCTTGCAGTAGGCCCTACACCGATTCTTCAGTGTTATCTAAATGTTTCCCCATCTATTATTCACAAGAACAAATCCCTCATTCTTCGTGCACCGCTGCCTGCGCGTCAAGCTGCTGCATCCTCCTGCAGAGGCGGGTGGCAGAGGAGTGATGATTCCTGAGCTAGGATCAACCACAGGGGCTGCTCCCTGTCCCCAGGGCACCCCTGGGTGCTGCTCAGGTGTCTGTGTAAGCTGCTCTGCCCATGGTTTGGCCAGGTTAGCTGGAGCAGAGCTAGGTGCTTTCCTCTTGGGGCAATGCAGGCGCCCAGATTTCAGCACCGAGGGAGCACCCACGGAGCCACTTTGTGTCCCATCCTTGACAGGTCACTGCTGCAGGTGCCCACCCTGTGCCTTGGACCTCACTGGGTGCCGTAGGGGTGTCCCCATGGCTCTTGGCCTCCTCTGACCCCTGCCCTCCCCCTCCCCGTTTTTCAGAACATGCCAAACGTTCGTGATCACGACGCCTCGGTCTATCTCCGTCTCCAAGGCGATGCCCTTTCTGTGGGTGGATATGAGTCAAACCCCATCTTCTGGGAGGAGGTGAGTGGAGCAGGGAGGTTTTCTGGGGGAATGAGGCAGGTTTCCAGGGAAGCCACCTCGGAGGAGTGGGCGCAGGCGTGAGCGCTCAGCCCCCGCATTCTGCAGGTACCAGCCCCTGGTGGGGAAAGCAGGGGGGAGCATCTCCCCTTTGGGGCTGTCTGTGGCACAGATACGCAGTGCAGAGACAACAGGGGAGCCAGAAGCTGCTGTGCCCATCCCTCTATCTTTAATTCAGACTTCAGGTTTGTCTGGGTTGTTCAAGAAAACCCCACAATCCCAGAGATTCAATGCAGCCTCGATTTATCTTCTCTGAGGCTTCCAGAGATGCGAAGGTCTCACACCATCAGCCATCCTCTGTTCTGTGTCCTGATTCCTGTTTCTCACCTTCAGGTATCTGAAAAATTTGCTTTTGGCCTCTTTGACCTGGACTGGGATGTTTTCATGCAACACATTGAAGGTGCTGTCAACAGAGTGCCGGTTCTGGAGAAAACAGGAATTAAATCCACCGTGTGCGGGCCAGGTAACGTGGCTGTGGTGACCACTGTGGTGGCACCGTGGTGGCTGGGTTTCTCTGAAGATCTTGCTGGAGGAAAAGGGAAACTTTATAACCTGAGGAGGAGGAAAACTCTCTGAATGCAGAGAAAGTGCTGCTGGTCTGGCTGCAGTGGTGGCATCTTCCAAGGGGTGGCATTCCAGGCCTAGCCTGGGTGGAGAAATAGAATCACACATTCAGAGACTCACAGAATGGTTTGGCTTGGAAGGGGTCTTCAAGGATATCGAATTCCAGCTCCACTGCCATGGCCAGGGACACCTTCCACTATCCCAGGTTGCTCCAAGCCCCATCCAACCTCTCCTTGGACACCTCCAGGGATGGGGCAGCCATGGCTGCTCTGGGCAGCCTGTGCCAGGGCCTCCCCACTCTTGTTGTAAATAACTTCTATCTTATAATTTCTTATAATCTTACAGATTTCTTTTCATCTCACTTGTCCCTCTTTCAGTTTAAAACCATTTCCCTGGGGAGCTGATTGCTTTGGTCCAGTCTGGGAGTGAATGGATTTCCAGCTGCTGTTGTGGCCGCTGGACTGGAAAATTAAGGGGCAGATCTTTTTAAGCAGTGGCTGTTATTTTACCAAGTGTTATCTTCTATAATTGTTTTTACTACTTGCTCCTGGTGTAGTGACATTAGATTTACCCAGATTTACATCCCAGGCAGTCTGGTGTGGAGTTAAAGCCACCCCTGCAGTGGCAGCTGGAGGTGATGCCAGACATTGAGCCCAAGCCTTGCACACCTGGTTTGGCCTTAAAATCCACTATGCACTAAAAAATCAACTGTAATTAAAGCCCTTTTTTGCTGAGGGACTTGAAAGGAAACTCTTTGGGTCGTATGAGGGGAAAATAGGGCACATCTCGTGCCCTGCAGCAGATCAAACATGACTTGTACGAGGTGGAGACCTTGGCCCTGGGTCCAGTGGTTTGATTACACTGCGCTGTGAGCAGAGCAGAACTGGCTGCTGGTAGATGAATATCTCCTCTTTGTAGTACAACAATGTCGTTTTCCAAGTATCAGCTCTCCTCCTTTTCTTCTTCCTGATTGAAACCAGCAGCCTGTGGCAGCTGAGTCATGCTGGGCTGAAGCAAATGGCAAAGGCTTTGTCCCCTCTGCTGTGGTCACCGTGCCAAGGTCCCTGGAGCCCTCACCACCCATCCCAGGGCAAAGTCAGCCGTGCTGGCAGGGGAGGGGCTTTGGCTGTTGCTCCATTAACTCCCTGAGTTTGTAGCCTGGAATATCTGTACAGGGATACTGGCACGTGAGGAGCTGCTCTGGTGACAGTGGAAATATTCTGGCTCTGCTCCTGCCTTCTCTGGAGCAGTGGGATCAGGGGAAACAAACTGGGCATTGCTAAGTGGGGAAGGACCACACTGAACTCAGTTTTCCCTCTCTCCTTTTACATGGATGGATGGATGGATGGATGGATGGATGGACCACCATCAAACAGCAAGGACTGAACACCTCTGTCAAGGGCTTTGCTGTCCTCTCTGGTTAGGGTTTGTAGAGGGATTTCCACAGCTGATGGCCCTATGGAATAGCACTGGCACCAGGAGACATTATGATCACAGGAGGGACATTCCCAGCTCTCCCTCAGCTGAACCAAATAGCTCAAGGTCATGGAATTTCCCTGCAGGAAATGATGAAGGTGGAATACACCGTCAGGAAATAGGGCCCAGATGTTAAAATGGCAACAAACAGATCAGTGCAGCCCCCTTGACTGGGGGATTGGAAGGAAAAAAAGAGCCCTCAGTGCCTTGTGCACCTTCTCTTGGGGAATTTAATTTTGCTCCCAAATTTTCAGTCTAGCTCAAAAAACCTGTGCTGGGAAGTGCTTGGTGTTGGTCCAGTCCTGGCCCCACTGACCTCTCTGTGCAGGACGAGGTCAGCACGGGATGCTGCAGGAAACCTGTTTGTAAAGTGGGTGACATGTCCCTAAAATGTGTGATCCCCACTGTCCTGGCCTCGCTGGCACATCCCCTCTCTTTTTCAGAGTCATTCACAGCTGACCACAAACCACTCATGGGAGAAGCTCCGGAAGTCCGAGGGTTCTTCCTCGGCTGTGGCTTCAACAGCGCCGGTAAGAGAGACCTGAAGGGGTCATACCCTGCTGGCACACCCTGGCATTCCACAGCCCTGCTTGGCCTCCTGGCCTCATCTGCATCCTCCCCTGTTCCCCAGGGATGATGCTGGGAGGTGGCTGCGGCAGGGAATTGGCTCACTGGATCATCCGCGGCCGGCCGGAGAAGGACATGTACGGCTACGACATCAGGCGAGTCACCCTGACTGCCCCAGCTCCCTCCATGGGCATCCCTCATCCCTGCTGGTCCTTGGGGATGCTTTCAGGGCAGGGCTGGCATCAGGAATGGGTGTCCAGGCAGCATCCGTGTCCCTCCAAGGAGCTGGAATCAATTACACGCAGTGGCTTTAATGATGGTACACGTGGGGTTTATCTCATTTGCCTCATTCCACACAAACAACTTCCATCAGGCACGAGGAGATGGCGGTGATGGGGAAGGACGGGGTAATTAGGTTTGGGTTTTGTTGTTCAATTAGTGTCGTGCCTAATCCTCTAAGTTAATAATCGGGGGGATGATTTCAACAGCACAAAGATTAGCTCACCCCCCCCCGCAGCACCACCCGGGCCGGGAGTTGTGACTGTGCAGATGTTGGCTCAGTAATTGCTTTTGACTTGCTTGATTGTCTTTGATTGGGTTTGGGCTTTCTTACAGGGCTGTAGTGACAGCAACCACCTTGTCGGGGACAAATCTTTGAAAATCTCACGTTGCTTTAGTGGCCAAGCTGGTAAATGCCACGTTGGTGTGGGCTGTGGGAGTGAGGGACCTGCAGAGATCGGGGGAGATGCCTCCAGCTGCCCCCTTCCAGCAGCTGGGCTCGGGATGGGGATGGAGAGATGGAGAAATCCTCGGTTGGGCACTGGGCTGGCACCAGCACAGCCCCCCTGCCCTGCACCAAGGGACCCCAGCCCTGCTCAGAGCAGCCAGGGGCTTTCCACCCAAACATCCCCCAGTGTCCCATGTGCCCTGTCATCAAGCTGTCAGTCCCATTCCTTCCTTTTGGTGACAATTACCAAGCTCCTCTTTAAATAACTCCCTTTCCCGCACATTTCAATATTTATCCTCTCAGAACACTTGCTTGTAAATATTTCATCTGGCAGCTGTTGCCCGCTTGCTGCTGTCAAAAATTCAGCTCGTTGGTGGAGGGGCTGAGACTGATGGGGCAACCAGGGGTGCTGGTGACATGCCATGTGCCACCTTCTGCCAGCAGAAGAGGCAGCTGCTCTCACAGCTCTTGGGGAGCACCACTTGTGTTCCCTGCAGGGCTCAGCCCCACCTCAGCCCTGCCTCTCCTCTGCACCCAGTCAGCAAGGAGGGAAGCTGAAAGTATCATTTTAAAAGTCCCTAAAAATGGCATTTTGTCTTTCATGCCCTGCCTGGCTCCCTTTCTTCAGCCCTGGGAAAGGTGCCACTTGTGCCCAAGGCTGCTCCCCATGAGTTACAGGCCTCTGGGATTAACAACCTGACTGTGGGCTGAGCTGGCACCTTCCTTCAAGGAGATTTTCTGTTTGAAAGATGAAAATACTTCAAATGAGTTGAAAATAATTTGGGGTTTATTTATATTTCAACCTGGGGAGAATTGGCTGAAAAATACAAGAAATGTCCAGGGCTCATTCCCTCATCAGGGCTGCGTTCAAACCTGCGTGTACCCTGAGCTGGTCCCATGTTGATGTGGGGCAGAATTAACCTCAAGTTTCATTTTTTTTTCTATTTCCCCTCCTCAGCAGGGCTGTCTTCTGCTCCCAGTTGCTCTGGGGTGGGGCTGGGAGCTCAGTGGGGGCTGCAGCTCCGATGGTCAGCACCTGCTTGGCTCCTCTGCTCCTACCCACGAAACCGGAGCAGGAATAGCAATTTTCCACCAGCAGCTGCTTCCACACCTGGGTCTGGTCAAGAAGGCCATGAGCTGGGGGGCTCATCCAGATGTTGCCATCTCCCTGCCTTCCAGGAGGTTTCACCACTCCCTGACCGACAACAACCGCTGGATCCGGGAGCGCAGCCACGAGTCCTACGCCAAGAACTATTCCGTCGTCTTCCCCCACGATGAGCCCCTGGCAGGACGCAACGTGAGGAAGGACCCCCTGCACGAGGTGAGGACATGGCCTGGGCTGGCCCTCACAGCAGCAAAAAGGAGCTCGCAAGGAGGGGTTGCAGCTGTGTCGTTGCCCAAAACCTCTGTGCTCCCATCCTTCCGTCCTGGGGAGATCCCTGCCGGACCCCAAAGCTCGCTGTGGGTTCTGGGGCCGTGGGCAGCTTGCTGGTAGAGAGCCTGAGCATTCCCATGGTATTTAACTCAGATCTGGATTAAGAACCTGGTGATGATCACTGGGCAATGGAAAAGGGGAGAGGAGAGCTCTGAGGCTGAGTCCATCCCAGGGGCAGCAGAGAGGGCTGAGGATGCTGAATGCTCACAGGAATCTCCTGCTCCTGCTCACCACGTCCTGCTCACAGTTTAGCAGCAGTTTCTCCCCAAAACAACTTCTCTCAATGTGGAGTAAGGCTGGGGCACAAGGAGGAGGGTGGGAAGAAGGATGTGCCTCTGTGGAGGTGGTTTTGCCAGCATCCCCTGAGTGGTTTTGCTCCTGGAGCCACCAGCCAGGGCTCCCTCCTGCTCCAGCCCCTTCTTCACACAAATATCCATAGGCGAACGCTCTCAAGATGCAGCACTTGAGAGAAAAATTCCCAGCATTTTGCTGCACCAGCAGCTCAGAGCCCCCCAAATCCCTCGAGACACTCAGCGTGACTCAGCACCAGAGCCTCGCCCCACTGCCAGCCCCAGCCCTGGCACAGCCACATTTCCCAAGCCCATTCCTGCTTCTCTGTGATTGACATCCCACCATTCCTCTTCCAACTGGAGGGCAGAGGCTCAAGCAGTAAAAGAGACACCCCTGCCCTCCAGCCCCCGGTGTTTGGTTGACAGCTCAGTTGTTTTCTGTCACTGAGGATGCAATTTATTTTTTAAGAGCACGTCTAATAAGCGATGCCCACTTGACTGACAGGCTGCTATTTATCCATGCAGCTCCAGAACATGTGCTGTGTTTTATAAATAGGCACTGAATGATTTCTGAGATGTTCAACAAAATCTATTCTTTTCCAAACTGAGGCTCCAAACAAAAATGTCTTAATGGATCCCTAATTAATTGCGTGCAGAGAGATTTTCCTGAGAGCTAAGAGAGGAGGAATGAGAAGGTTGACATATAAATATTAAATGTTGTTATATAATTACTCTGTAAACATGGTGGGGAATCTTGCTCTCTGCATGTAGCATCTCTTGGTCAGTAATTTGGGCACCTTAGTGCAGGTTTTGGTGGGGTGCACAGCTGGGCTGTGGCTCTCTGCCCCTTGACCACCCTCGAGGAAAGTATTCTGCCTGAGGGAGTCAAAAATCAGGCAATTCTTAGGTTTGACACTGTTTTAAAATACAAACTGCAGGGCTGATTTTGGCTGTTGATAGCCAAAGCCAAGGGGTCACAAGTCTGGTCTTGAGCCCACATCTGCACCTGAGGAGGGCAGCATGAATTCTGCTCAAAAAAGCTGTGAAAGGACTTTTTAAAAAAAAAAAAAAAAGCCGTGTGTTCCCATTTCTCCTGTGTAGGAGCTGCTGCGACAGGGCTGTGTTTTCCAGGAGAGGCATGGCTGGGAGAGACCCGGCTGGTTCAACCCTGGGGGAGCAGCCCCGGTGAGAACACCTGGGGTTTTGGGGGGTTCTGCAGCCTGGAGAGACCAGCTGTGGTAGGACCCATCACCATGGGCAGGGATGGCTGGGGACCCATCACTGAGAGCAGGAATTTTGGGGTGGGGACCCCTCACCATAACAGGGATGCTGTGGTGGGGATCCATCCCTGAGGGCTGGGATGTTGGGGTGAGGATCCATCCCTGAGGGCAGGGATGTTGGAGTGAGGATCCATCCGTGAGGGCAGGGATGTTGGAGTGAGGATCCATCCCCATGGTCTGGGATGTTGGGATGGGGATCCACCCCCACAGACAGAGATACTGGGGTGGAAACCCATCCCTGTGGTGAACAGGGATGCCTGGGGGAGGGCCCACCACTGCAGCCATTTCTCCAGGAGTGGGGTGAATATGAGCAGGAGTCCTTTGGCTTCGGCCTCACGTCCTCTTCCTCCCTGTCCCCCTGCTCCCAGGTCCTGGATTACGATTACTACGGTGCCTACGGCCGCGAGCGCCACAGGGACTACACCTACAACCGCCTGCTGGGGGACGAGTACACCTTCGACTTCCCCCCTCACCACGACATCGTGAGTGGGGCTGACAGCCCCTCCTGCCCTGCCAAAACTCCCAGGCAGCTGGGGGCCTTGGAGGCAGCAGAACCTGTGCCCCATCGCTGCTTTAGGGGGGAGCTGGTGATGCTCGGAGGGAGGGGAAGCTCCAAAACAGTGAAAAATGTCCCAAAAAGACTGAGAGAAATGTGTAGCCCGTGCTCAGAAACCTCTCTGAGGCCATGGGGAGAGGCCATGGGAATTATGGTGCTGCTTTCCTAAAGTGTTGAGACCAGCTCGGGGGGAAAAAAATTCGATTTGATAAAATTTGGGTGTTTATTAATGATAACTGTCACTGAGTTAGTGAGGTGAGGAATGGGATCAAGCACTCGGGATGGCCTGACAGGCTGGCTCCAGCAAACACCTGATTCTTTCAGGAGCATTTTGAAGCCTTTAAAGGCACCAGGCGAGTGTCCTGGTATCATTTCCCGTTACGTAAATGGTTTAATTTGTGTTTCCCTCCGTGGGCTGAGAGCATGGCTCAGCCTCAGCGCCGTGTTTGCTTTAATTGCAGATCAGGAATGAATGTTTAACGTGCAGGAACGCCCTGGCTCTCTTCGACATGTCTTATTTTGGGAAATTCTACCTGGTTGGACCTGAAGCTACGAAAGCAGCCGACTGGCTGTTCAGCGCTGATGTGAGCAAAGCTCCAGGTACAGGCTCAGCTCCTCGTTTTGCTGGGGAAATCTCACCCCAAAACAACCCAGAGGAGCCCAGAGGGGCTTTTCCTTTCAATGCTGCCTTTGCAGAGGGTATGGGAAGCGTGTGGGAGAGGCTGCTCTCCCTGTCCTCACCACAGTCTGGATGCTGCCTCACTTAAGCAGGGGCTCAGTGCTCTGGGCTCGGGAATGAAGGAGGGAGGTTTCCCTCTGGCTCCAGCTGTGGCTCACATCTGGAGGTGTGATGGGTGCTGGAGTAAATCAAGCACAACCCTCGCCAGCTGTGGTTTGTTGTCCCCTTTTCCGAGGCTGGGAAGCAGCTTATGGCATTTCCAAGGATGCAAGTTCACAGGAAAAGGGGAAAAAAAGAATTGCTCCTTTCCCCCTGCTGGCGCTGGGACACCCAGGGTCGGTCAGGGCAAAGCCAGGCGGATGATTTAATGATGGGGACGCATTTTCCTGCTGCCCACCTCCCCCTGCCCCGCGGCTCCGTGCCGGGGCTGGCTGGTGGGCAGCGGTGGCCGTGTCCCCCGCAGGCTCCACCGTCTACACCTGCATGCTGAACCGGCAGGGCGGCGTGGAGAGCGACCTGACCGTCAGCAGGATCAGCCCCGGGGCCCCGGGCTCGCCCCTGGCCCCTGCTTTCGAAGGTAAAACCCTGAGCCCGGGGATGCTGGAGGGGGGAGCCCTGGCTGTGTTCCCGCAGTTGAAATTCCCAGGCTTTCCCGCTGCCTTTTCAGCCGTGTCAATGCACACAAAGAATTTTCCAGTCCCGGGCAGGTTTGTTCCAGCACTTCCTCCCTCCCTGCCACGCTGGAGGGGCTGCAGGCACAGGGGCTGATTGCATTTTCCTAATGGCAGCCACCTGGCTTTTTCCACCTCTATCCTTCGGTCCCTGTAACCTGATTATGGCCCCTGTCCCCGGGGCCCTGCTCTGCTCAGCGCTGTTATTGGGTTTGTCCAGCCCCGGCTGGCGGCTCTGACCTCTGTCCCAGTCCTTATCAGCTGCAATTACGGGGGATTGAAAGGCAGCAGAGCAGCCCTGGGGGCAGAAATGGCATTAGGCAGCTGCGGAGGAGGATGCTGAGCTCGGCTCTGGCCAAGCCCAGGGTGTGCCTGGTGCCACAGAGCCCTGTCCCCACGCTGTGTCACCTCCAGGTGTGCCATGGGGCAACCTCACCGTGTTTGTCCCAGCAGCGTGGGGTGCCAGTGATTTTTCCCTACCTTGTGGGAGAATCCTTCTTCCCTTCTGTCTGGGACACTGGCATGGGAAGCAGGGTGGGAAGTGGCTGGCAGAGCTGCTGGCTTTGTCGGGCGCTGAAGGAGTTTAATCACAGCAAAGTCTATTTTTCCAATTACAGTAGGTGGCTGCACTTATTATCATTATGACAGAACACCAGAGAACAATTTCGTAGTGGCAGGAAAGACAGAGGGAAGATTGATTACATATTAATCAGCTCTCAAACACCATCCCTGGGGATTTTTCCACCCTGGATTACTGAAGAGATGAAATTCTTCCTTGCGTACAGTACAGTTCCCACACTGGTTATGGGCTGGTCACTGTAGCATTCCCTGCAGGTGGGAACCTGTAGCTCTCAGCTCCCTCCACACTTGAGGGTCTGTTCTGTACTGGGACAAAAGTGCAGATGTTTTTGCTGTTGGCCTCAAGGAGTTTTTTCCTGTGATGCTCCCACACACACTTTCACTGTTAGTGGTCATTTGGTTTTCATTGTTTTGAACACCACAAAAAGCAGAAAGCCCCAAAGCCTTCCCTAATCCCACTACTCTTTAACCCCCCCTTTTATTGGCAGCACCCCACCCAGGGCTGGGCAAGCTGGAGAGGCTCAGGGCTGCACTTCAGGCTCTGCAGGGCAGAACCAGCCCAGCCCAGCACTCTCAGCCCTGAAAGGCTGCCCGGGGCTGTGTTCCAGGGGACGGCTACTACCTGGCTATCGGCGGGGCTGTGGCTCAGCACAACTGGTCCCACATCACCAGCGTGCTGCAGGACATGAAATTCCAGTGCAAACTCCTCGACTGCTCGGAGGAGCTGGGCATGATGAGCATCCAGGGCCCTCTGAGGTGAGCGGTGTGGGGCCATCCCTGCAGCCTGACCGTGGAGGGGTGGAGGGAGGGATGCAGGAATGGAGGGAGGGATGGTAAGATGCAGGGGTGGAGGGAGGGATTCAGGAATGGAGGGAGAGATGCAGGGGTGGAGGGAGGTTTGCCTCAGGTGCAGGTCCACATGTTGGGCAGGGGGAGGTGTGAGCCCCATGACAACGTGTGCTGATCTGGCTGGGCTATCACTCCATTTTCCATGGAACTGAAATTTCTTTTGAGGCTCCCACAGCACTGCACATCAGCCACCTCTGCTCCTCTATGGAGAGAGAAGCCTGTCTTGCCAGCAAGATGAAGGAGCAAGTTTTGGGGATAACCCTCAGGGCGGGTTCTGAGTTAACCTCAGAGTTAACCTCAGAACCTGAGTTCTAACCCTCAGTTCTGGCAACTGAGTCCCCTCACTGCTCCCACTTTGTTGCTGTTTCCCCACAGCCGTGTTGTCCTCCAAGAAGTGCTCGACACCGACCTCAGCAACGAGGCCTTCCCCTTCTCCACACACAAAATCACCACAGCTGCAGGATGCCAGGTAGGATGGGGCCACTCCTTGAGCTGCCCAGGGAGCTCTGGGCTCTGTGCACCCACCACAGCCAAGCACAGAATCCCACACCGGTCTAGGTTGGAAGGGACCTGAAAGATCATCTTGTTCCACCCCCTGCCATGGGCAAGGACACCTTCCACTATCCCAGGTTGCTCCAAGCCCCATCCAAGCTGGCCTTGGATGCTTCCAGGAATGGGACAGCCACAGCTTCTCTGGGCAAACTGTGCCGTCTCCCTCTGTTAGGAATGTGTCTGCCTCCACTTTATTGAAGAGAGATTTTATTGTGGTTTTTACAGGAAAAGGCCAAAACTCTGAGTGAGAAAAGGGTGTTCCCCTCCCTGACTGCCTGCCAGGTGCCATATTGCTCTCCCAGCCCTCCCAGTGGTGTCACCCCGCTGAGCTTGGGGAAGGGACTGGGTGACTCAGGGCTTTGCAGTGATGTTAGAGGAACCAGAGACGCCTCCAGGGATTAGGGCAAGCACTGGTGATGAGATCTACCTGACACTCCAAACACTTTCCATTTCCCCTTCCTCATGAAAAAATGGGGACAATTTAATGCAAAGCTTGTCAGGTACTGGCAGTAGGGACTGGGCAACCTGAGAGCTGCTGTGTTTGATCACAGGAGAAGCCTGACAGCCCTAAGCTTCCTGTACAGGCACAGATCATCCTGCTTCTGCCCAGGCTTCAGGGCTCACTTATGCCCTGAAGCTGTTGATTGAGCCTGCTTGAAACACTCTTAATAGAAGAGTTGGTGACCATGAAGTGTCATTTTTCTCAAAGGAGAAATGTCCTGGGAAAACCTGCTGGTAGTAAGTTTGGGTGTTGAGATAAAGCTTTTGCAAGGTTTCCTGGAGAAACTCTGGTTTCTCAGTGAAGTTTACCCCATGTGAAATATTCCTGTGGCTGCAAAAACAAGTTGAAGAGAGGGTGGAATCTGTACCCCCCTCCTTTTCATGGGAAACCTGGGCAGGCCATGATCCCAGAGCATCCCTCTCCTGCTGGAAGAGCTGGCTGGGAGGAGGGACCGTGCCCAGGACTCGCTCTGGCTCTCGGGCTGGTGCCTGGTGGGGGATGAAGGAGGTGAAGGTGAAGCAGTAAATCTCATAAAAGGCAGAAGGAGAGCCAGGAGCTGCAGCAGGCTGGATGTTAAGGAAATTGGGTTAAGCCACGTGCGGCCACTTTTCATTGAGAATTAAAATGGCTTTAATTCGACTGCAGCTGCCTGCTGAAGGGATTGGTGCTAAATCAAATTAGAGCGTCTTGATTTGTGAGCAAGAGCCTGGCCAGGCCTTAAGGTGGTTTAACTAGGGTACAGATTTTGCCCAAGTCAGATTAATCTCCAAACCACTGTCATCAGTGCACCCTTGGCTTTGGGTGCCCAACAGCTCAACCCCATGGCGAGTTCGGTGTCCCTTGGAGGGGAACCACAGCCTGGGGGACTTCAAAGCCAATCCACTGGTGCAGGTTGTCCAAACTGCTGGATTTTAGTCTCCATTAATCCTCACCACCCCCCCACCCCCCTTGTCAGCCTGTAGCAGACTGATACCATCTTGTAATAATCTGCTTATCCCCTGGGAAAGGTGTAGAAATGTTCCTGTCTCCACGGGTGTCATGAGTTTATTTGCATTTCACTTCAAGTTTGTTATAAATAATCCGGTCCTTCAAGGAAGACAGAGCTGGCAGAAGTTTTGTGGATTCTTTGGAGTGTAAATTCCCTGATGGACAGGGAAAAGCTCTGCTGCCTGAGGGGTATGGGCTGGGAGGGCACTCCCTGCCTGCTGTGAGGGCCACCCTTCAGGAGGTCTCCTTTTTCCCACTGGACAGTGAACACCAGGGACCCCATCCCACACCAGAATTAGAGTGGGAGGATTTCTCAGGGCAGCAGGCTGAAGCCTTTGCTGATATTATCACTTTCCAGGGGGATTAAACTGAACCCAGCATCTTAAAAAAGTTATCACCGAGATTTTCCTGCATTAACTCAGTAGCTGTACAAAATCAGCTGGAGTCAAAGGAGAGTTCCAGCAGAGTTAATGACTCTGGAAATTATGGATTGGTTTGTCAGTTTATATATAGAGTCTCTCATTGTATGGAACAGCAGAGAAAGGTCCCCCTTTGAATATCACTGCTGGAGATGGGAAAATGCAGGTTTTCATTTTCTACAATACCTGGAATGCTTTTGAATTGCTGCACAAAAACCCAGGAATTGATGCTATTTCACAGCTCCAGCTGAAAGACCTGTTCCTATGGGAATCCAGCAGAGCTGCTGAGTCCAGCCCTTTGCATTCCCCTCCTTGGTGGGATGTGAATCCTGCCTGGGGCTCACACACATGGGGGCAACCCCAGTCCCTCCCTGTGCTGAGCTGATCACTGGCACCCCAGTCTCCCAGGGTTTCCTGTTTTCTGTGGGGCACTGCTCTTGCTGGGATGCTCGTTCCCCTGGAGCACTGGTGGTTTGAGAGGAAGTTTCTCCCAGGAGTAACTTGCTCTTGATTGTAAAGAGCACTTTAGCTGCAGTCACAGACGGGGTTAATGAGCCGGGAAGTTGCCTGTCAATCCCCGGAGCATCTCCTGCCGCAATGAAGATGGAAGCTGGCTTGCAGCAGCCTCATCTCAGGCTGTTCCCTAATTAGATGACAACTTTGTGTAGAGGAAAAGGCTTCTGTGAGCCCCTTGTGCCCGTGCTCCCGGGGAAGGGATTGCCAGCCTTTGTGCCTCGCTGCGGGGCCGGGGCAGGGGCCGGGGCAGGGCTGGCTCCTGGCCCGGCTGCTCGGAGCAGCCTCAGAATAAATTCCCCATCTTCACTGTTCTTTCCTCCTCCCTGCTCCTACTGTAGAGGTTAAGGCTTCTTACAAGGTGCCCTAAACTCTGCTTGAGGACGGGATTTTTGTGCTAGTGGAAGCAGGAATGGATTTGGGCTCCCAGCCGTGCCCCCTGGCCATGCTGGCAGTACAGAGCCCAGGCAGCCCTCGGGCACTTCTGCCTGCTTTGGGCAGCAGCTGCTGGTGTCTGTTTGCATCTGTCCCCGGGATCAGAGAGCACAGCTGGCACCTGCTTGGAGTAAGAGCTCAGCAAATGGCAAAATGCAGCTTCTGTCCCAACCACACCTGGGGACAGCGTGGCCAGGTCAGCCCCAAGGCCACCAGAGCCAGCCTGGAAGTGTGTTCTGAGCTGGAAACTGCTTTGTTAGCAGGACAGATCACAATCCAGGACAATACTCTGGAGTTAATCTCTCTCCCAAAGCCAGCTCTGTGTTTGCAGTGGATGTGTATCTGGAGGGATGAACCAGAGGGGATTTGTGGGGGAGGAAGTGGAGAAACACAATGGGATGAATCCAAGGGAAAGGCAGCTCAGACTCAAGGGCTGTCTCCAGGGAAGGTGTCCGAGTTGGGCTGGTCCCAGCTGGCCTGGAAAGCTTTGGGAATGGAGGCTGTTTCAGAGGGACAACAGGAGGGAGAAGGCAGGGCTGCCTGGGTGAGAAGCTGGTGGAACACAGGCAGGGCAGTCTGTTCCCTGGGATTGCAGCCAGGCTCCATCCCCGGGAAGAGGCTTCTCTGGAGAAGCACCGAGTCCCTTGTGGCGATCTGCTCGTTCCTCCTTGGAGCTTCCTGCATTTGGCGTGGAGCTACATTAGCACAGCTTTGGGACACAGCCTCCATGGGGAAACCTGAGCATTTCCTGGTGGGAGTGGGACGTGGGTCAGGACACCGGGCTCAGCCCCTGCCCAGGAGCCTTTGGATGCCTCTGCTGTGGGAGCATTGTCCAAGAAGGGAACATCCCTGTGGGAGGGACAGCAGTCATGAAGTGCCCCAAAAGCAGGACAGTCCTGCTGGGGACCAGCTTCCCTGTCTCAATGGATCAGCAGAGGGAGACAAAAGCTCGGCTGGAGCTGGAGCATCACATCTCACCCCAGCCCTGGAATCCATAGCCAGAGGATGCTGCCAACAGGCACCTCTGCCCGCTGGCACTGATGGTAGCCGGGTTTGAGGTGCCAGGCTTAGGTAGTCCAGAGATGAGGAATTCACTCTGACCCTGTCTTTGTGCAAGAAAGGAGGGCACAGGACTGCCTTCCACCACAAGGCTCCCACAAGGTTCCCAGGCAAAGCTGGCTTTTCCCCTGATGTGGGAGTGTGTGGCCCTCTCCCAGCCTGCACAGCCCAGCTCCAGCACAGGGATGTTTGCCCTCTTGCCTTTGCAGGTCCGTGCCATGAGGCTGTCGTTCGTGGGCGAGATGGGCTGGGAGCTGCACGTGCCCAGGGCTGACTGTGTGAAGGTTTATCGGGCGGTGATGCAGGCGGGAGCCCGGCACGGCATCGCCAACGCCGGCTACAGAGCCATTGACAGCCTCAGCATCGAGAAAGGTCCTTGCTCTCCTTGCAGCAGCACTCTCTGCTTTCCCTCCAGCGCGGGCACCAGGTCAAGGGTGGGTTCGGTGTGACTGGAGGTGTGGCAGGGTCTCGGGAGCTGAGAGCTCCCCTGCATGGGTCCCTCTCGAGGGTGTTTTATCCATGAATGAAGGGCAGCAGGTGTCCGGGGGGCAGGGGCAATGTTTTGTCACGGTGCCCTGACAGGGATCGGTGGGTGACCCGTGCTGTCTCCCTGCAGGGTACAGGCACTGGCACGCAGACCTGCGCCCCGATGACACCCCGCTAGAAGCAGGCTTGGCCTTCACCTGCAAGCTCAAGTCCAGCATCCCCTTCCTGGGCCGAGAGGCTGTGGAGGCTCAGAAAGCCAAGGGCATCTTCCGCCGCCTCGTGTGCTTTACCACAGAGGAGTGAGTAGCACTGCTGGGTCTGCTCCGTGCTGCAGCTCCAGCGCCAGGACCACCCCTGGAGCAGCACCTCCCCCGAGCCCACCCAGCCCTGTGTGCACACACGCACAGGTGCCACACCTGGACGCACGTGGGGCTCGGCTGCGAGCCAGCTCAGCTGTTTTCCATGCTCTAGTTCCATCTATAATTTAATTCCCACCGCAAATTCCCTGTTGGGTGTTTAGTGGGAGCTGCAAGCGGCGTGAGGGGGTTGATCTTGTCTCACCCGGAGCAGCGGGAGGTTTTGCAAGCTGGGCTGGAGGGACTTTGGGTTCAGCACAGAGAGGTGAATGAGCCTGCGGGCAGTGGGAGCCCTGGCACGTGGGCTGGCCTGGGGCAGAGCCAGACCCCTCTGCCCCGTGGAGGAGCTTTGCTGTGGCAGCTCTGCCCCTGCCTTGCAGGAAGGTGCCCATGTTCGGCCTGGAGGCGGTCTGGAGGGATGGGAAGGTGGTCGGCCACATCCGCCGGGCAGATTTTGGATTTGCCATCGACAAAACCATCGCCTACGGCTACATCCGTGACCCTGCAGGGGGCCCGGTGAGTGCAGAGCCCCGGGGTGGCTGTGCCTCCTTCCCTGCAGTGGCACAAACCCACTGCCGTACCTGGGGTGGGAGATGGGACAGCAGCTCCCTCGTGCTTCCTCTGTGCAGGCTGGAGGGTGAGGAATGTCACGGCTCGGTGCCAAAGTTGGTGTCACCACTGCCACAGTGTGAGGTCCATGCACGGCTCAAGTGCTGCCTCAGGTGTTAATTGCAACCAAATATTTAATTGCAGTAGCGAATTCACTTATGTTGTAGGGAGCAATGGCCAACAGGAGTAGGGCAGGCTCTTAATTAACCCTGGGATACGCCTGGATAATCAGTCAGGGGCCCTCATTAAGCAGCGTGCTGTGGGGACAGAGGTTGGGGTGACATCTCCAGGGACCTTGTCTGTGCCAGCCAAGAGCTGTGTGTGTGTGCTCTGATTCCTGCTCTTGCTTGCCTTGGCTTTTCATCCTGCATCCCTGCAAGAGTCCTGAGGCAAGTGGGTTTGTGGGCTAGTAGCCTCTGGGAACCCCCTTTTCTCCCACTGATGAATGTTCCTACTTTTCCTCTTCCTCTCCCTTTTCCTCTCCCTTTTCCTCTCCCTTTTCCTCTCCCTTTTCCTCTCCCTTTTCCTCTCCCTTTTCCTCTCCCTTTTCCTCTCCCTTTTCCTCTCCCTTTTCCTCTCCCTTTTCCTCTCCCTTTTCCTCTCCCTTTTCCTCTCCCTTTTCCTCTCCCCTTTCTTTTTCCTTTTCCTCTTCCTCTTTTTCTTCCTCTTCCTTTTCCTCTCCCTTCTCCTTTTTTCCTCTCCCGTCTCCATTTTCTCTTTTCCCTTTTCCCTCTCCTTTCTACCCCCCTTTCTTTTTCCCTTTTTTCTTTCCATCGTATACCTCCATAGGGAAAAAAAAGAAACACGACATTTTCAAACACAGAATTTTTTTTTAAACAGGGTGCTTTTAACAGTTCTCTTCCTCCTTTCCACACATCCTCTTGGAATGGCAGAGCCAGGTTTTCTGCAGAGATCAGATGCGTGGGGCGGGTGGGAGCTTGCCCAGGGATGGAGCTGGGATGCTGGCACCCCACAGGGGTTTTCCCATGGCTCTGCCTCGCAGGTTTCCCTGGATTTTGTGAAGAGTGGCAGCTACGAGCTGGAGCGGATGGGAGTGACCTTCCCGGCCCGAGCTCACACCAAGTCCCCGTTCGACCCCGACAACAAACGCGTGAAGGGCTTTTACTGAGCGGCTGCTGCGGCTGCCGAGAGGGCAGAGGAGCTGCGGCCCAATTCCCGGCCCCCGCGTGCCCCAGCTGGCCCCGGGTCATCTGCACAAGCCAGGCAAACTCCTGGAACTCATCAAGCCAATGCGGGTCGAATTACAGGGCAGAGGAGGAAGAGATTCCAAGAAGCCCAAAGACTCTGATGCTCTGTTTCCCAAGTGAAGTGGTGCCACTGCAGCAATAATTCTTTTCCGTGGGTTAATTGGCCTGCAGTGTTTGGTCTCACTGCATATGAAGTGGTTTCAATTTTTGACTTTGCTGGAAACTCTTTTCCCCCAAATGTAGTTTCACGCTGCCTGGAAATGATTTTTTTTTTAAACTAACTTTGCTGTTAATGCAGCTGGAGCCTCCAAACCTGCCATCCCTCCGGTCTTGCCGCGTCTGTCCCCACTCCCATGGGTGTCACCTCATCCTGGCTGTGCCCTGGGGATTCTGCTGGGGTGGGGGCTGTGGAGGGAAAGGGCAGGAGTGCAGGGTCATTGCCAGGCTCATGCTGTGGGTTCTTCTCTGCCAGTGCTGTTTGTGTTTGTGTGTCATAATCGTGGAATCATGGAACAGTTCGGGTTGGAAGGGGCCTCAAAGCCCATCTCATTCCATGGGCAGGGACACCTTCCACTACCCCAGGCTGCTCCAATCCCCATCCAGTCTGGCCTTGGACACTTCCAGGGATGGGACAGCCACAATTTTTCTGGGCTGCTCCTGGCACAGGCTGTGGTGTAAGGCGGCCAGCAGGGTCACCGGCCCCACAGCTGCCCCTGGCTCCATCCACTGGCAGCTCCCTGGTCCCTTGAGGCATCTTCCCAGAGGTCACCTTGGAGGTGGCTCCTTTTAGCCGCCGACAGAGGGGGGATGCTGGCGGAGGCTGAGCCGTGAGCTCAAACCCCTGCAGCCTCTGGCGGCTCAGAGCCAGCCTTGGGGGCAGCAGGGAGGGTTTGCCCTCACACGCACACAGCCTGCACTGACGGGAAGGATCAGTAACGTCCCCGTCGCCATCCCTTGCTCTGGTCCCCTCGCCAGGCTCTCTGCTGAAGCTTTCACCCGCCTGAAGAAATAATCTCACTCCCTGCTCTTCCCCTTTTTTCCCTTGACTAGGTTTGCTTGGGTCACAGCCTCTTTAGAGCTGATTTCAATTCCTTGCCCTCGTGCCACGAGCGCCACGGGCAAGAGCGTGAACTCTGAAATGCTTTGGTTTTACTGAAAACATTAAAAACCAAGATTGAGATGAATTTTTCTCTTGAATAGGAGGTGACTGCCCTCCCTCTGGCAGATGGAGGGCAGGGGAGGGGTGGCCACAGTCCTGTTCTGAGGGAAGGAGCATTCTGCCTCCCTGCCAAGCCAAGCATTCACTCTGCACCTGGAAGATCAGGTTTTGCTTTAAAAAACCTTTGCTGGTGTGCAGTGCTCCGACATGAGGTTTCTCTTACACCCAAGGTGGCTGGGGAGGAAATTTGGGGGCCACCTGGCCTGGATCCCACCTGTCTCAAAGCAGCAAGGGCAGGTACCAAGCTGGGATGGACATGGACTCTCCTGTAGCACCTCCAAACTCTCTTTTGCTCCTCCTGAATGTTCTCCCTTCAGAGCTCAACAGCAAAAAGCAATTTATTTTACATTTAGATATTTAATGGAGCAATTTTTCCTGACAAAAGATTTGTCATTCCCCTCCCCCCCTCCCCTTTTCCAAACCTCATCCCAGAGGTATCGTTTGTTCCCAGCCATTGGCATCTGGTGCCAGCGAGAGGAACAATCCCGAGGAGTGGGGGAAGGAGTGTGGTGAGGAGCTGCAGTCCCTGCAGGAGGGAGGGGAGTGCTGGGTGGGTGTTGTGGCACCCCTCCATCACTCCCTCCTCCCATCCCTCCCTCCATCCCTGCCGCAGCTGCCAGCGTGGGGGAACACCTGTGGAGCCATCCTGAGCTAGACGGGACCATGGGACACCGGCAAGGCTTTTATGCTGCTCCCACACATCCCTTTGCTCCGTGCCTCAGTTTCCCTGCGGGCAAACAAGCTCCTTCCCCCCTCCCTGGGGCCGCACAATGGCAAACCTCACTGTTATTATTCCGGGGGTGGGAAGCAGCATTACTCAGAGCCAGCATTGCTAATAACGCACTAAATATAGCTCTTCCCATCCCCGGAGGACTTTCTGAACTCTGCCTGATGAGCTCTAACCCCCTCCGGAGGCAGGGCCAGGGCACCGGCTGGCATCGCTGTGTGGGCAGGACGCGACGGGATGTTCCCCACGGATGGCATGCTCCTGCCTGGAGGCGCTTCCCGTCCTGGTGGCAGGCTCCGTGTCAGTCCCTCCGGAGCTGGCCCAGGTTGAGGGGGACGGGGGCAGCAGGCTGGGGCCCCGGGGCGGGCGGGCAGCGAGGGCCGGGCTCCCGCAGCCTCTCGGTGATGCTGGGAAGCGGCTGCTTCTCCCACTCGCCCTGCAAGAGAGGCCAGCACCGTGAGAGCGCGGCGGGTGGAAACTCTTTCCCCCAAAAAGGGAGGAAGGTGTTGGAGGCTCGGTGTTTCTGTCTGCTTGGAGAAATGACACGAGCTTTAACGTCTGAAGTGGTTTTTAGCCCAAATCAGGGTGTTTTCTCATGAGACATCACTAATTATTCCTAGTGCAGAAGCACCTACACATCCCCTGAGCGGCGCAGACGTCTGAGGTGCTCCATGTTCCACAAATCCACCACAGCTGGGGAGTTTCCACCCCAAAAAGTGTTACCTGCCAAGTCAGGTGGAGACAGCTCAAACCAGGGAGTCCCACAGGCCCACCATGCTCTGGAAAACGCTCCCTTACCAGGTACTGGCAGGAATTTCCAGTACAGATGTGCCCGTGGAGCAGGAGAGATGCAGCAGCCTGGCTGAGGTGCCATGGAGCAGAGCCAGGGAAGGGCTGTCACAGCCATCAGGGCTCACAGTGACCATGGCCAGGACAAATCCCTCCACTCTGTGCATCCGTGGAGACACCTTGTCTCGGAGATGCTCCCTGCAAAGAGCAACCTGCCAGGTGCAGGCAGTGCCCGGGGCTGAGCCTGCCGAGCAGGATCTAACTCAGATGTGATGTTGGCCTGGCCTGGTGGCCGGTGGAGATGTGGGCAGGGGCTGGGGAGGGCACGGGGGGCTCAGCTCTGGGGCCGTGATGCTCCGGTTGGGCTACCGGCTGCGTGTTCATGCAGAAATGTCAGCGAGAGGCTGAGCCACAGCGTGAGCAGGAGGAGGGAGGTCTGGAGAGGAGAGGTAGAGCTGTGAGTCATCAGCGAGATGGAAGTGGAATTTTTGTTTTCAGCTGAAATTTCTCTGGGTATGTCAAGCGAAACGGGCCAGAGCCTGCGCCAGCACTGGGAAAACCCTGGGGAAAGATGAAGCGGGATGGAGGGACCTTTCCAAAGCTCATGGGGAGTGACCAGAGAGGGGACAGCATTGCTGGGGAGCACCAGCTGGAGGAAAAACTTCTTTCCTGTGCCCTTATGGCTTAGGGGAGCAGTTAAGCATCCTTAGGGTGCGCCTGCTCCAGGGCTCAGCTCCAGCCCTGAGCCCATCTGCTGCGGCGTCTGCCCCGCTCATACATCCCGAACCCTGAGCCTGCTTTTGGAGAGATCAAAGGCATGTAGAGTGGCTTGATAGTTGCTGTTCTCAGTGCTTTTGAGTGGAAATCTGAACAGAGTTTACTGCAAGCCCTTGTGGGTGCAGGGGAACTTGGGGACGGCACCGTCCCCGCTGCCGCTCACAAGTGTTACCTTGAGATTTGGCTCGATAATTAACAGCACTCAATTCCTTCCAGAGATCATCAGATCTGGGATCACTGAACTGCAAAAACATGAGCTTAATTAGAAGCTGGTGCTTTTCTCTTGGCAGAAACAGTATGGAATAAATGAGATGTCTCCAACTCGGGCTCGCTCTGAAACACCAGCGGAGCAGAGGCTCCTTCGCCCTCACTGCGATGCTCATGACCCACTTTGTGCCAGCATTGGCTCTGACCTGCTCGAGTCCCTTCCCAACAGCCCCCAAGACCTCTATGAAATCAAGGGAGTTATCTGGGTCATAAATTAAGAGGTTTAATTCATAATTCTGCTGCTGCACAAAACTTCTGCAGCACTTCTGTCCCTGCAGCATGGCTGAGAGGTGCCTGGTGTCCAGTTCCAGGAAACTGGAAAGGTTTCTGCCCACTCCAGAATGAAACTTTGCTGAAGGGAATTTGCTGTGGCAGAAAGCTGATGGTCATCCCTGCAATCAGCTCAGCATCCTCCTGTGCTGCAGTGGATAGCACTGGATCCAGGAACAAGGTATCATCCAAATTTATTACACCGACAAATGGCTCTGGAAGCTGATGCCAACAGTGGTTTTAAATCTTCATCACCATCATCGTCATGTCCCTTGTCTGTGGGCCTGGTTTTATTTTAAGGACCTCCCAGTCCTTCATCCTTCACATTTTGCTGGATCACCACATTTGGAGGCTGCACAGATGCTGTGCGTAATGAGCTCGCTCTGCTGGGACCTGGGGTGATTTGCCAAAATCCTAAAAACCACCTCACGTTTCTCCTTGGATCTGGCCCTACTTTAACAGTCAGCAAAAGCAGCCTCCAAATCACTTTATGCAAATGCATCTCCTAATTGTATCTGGCTGGGAGCATCCATGGTGGGCTCCAGATGTATTGTCTAAGCACAGGGCTGGGCTGGGCTCTGTGTCCTGTGGGATTTTCAGGCAGCTCCAGCCCCCTGCCCTGAGCCTGCTGGGTTTGGATGTGTCCTGAGCACCACAGACCCAATTCCCTTACATCTGGGAATGCTGTTGGGAAGCTTTGTCAGTGAGGCTGTACCTACCGGGAACCGGACGGCGGAGGATTTGTTGCAGTGCATGGAGATGGGAGCAAAGCCGTAGAGGGATTTCAGCACATCCCTGTTGAACGTGTTCCAGGGGATGGAGTAAAACTGCTGTGGGACAGAGACCTGTGGGCACATGCAGATCTCCTCGTCGTTAAACCTGGCAGGAGAAAGGCCACGCTGAAAACCAGCAGTGCTGTGCCCTTCCAGTGCTGGATGTGACCAATTCCTCCCTGCCTGAACAGTGACCTGCGATGGCTCTGAGGGCAGCGCTGGGCACAGGGACAGCCTGGAGCAGCCAGCAGCTGCAGGGCAGGATTTGGGACCAGCCTGTGGGTAGGACACCCTGTGCAAGGTCAGCATCTCCCCTCTCCTCATGGGTGGATGGGCTGCAGCCTCCTCCCCTGGCACGGATCCTTGGTGTCTGCCTCGGGTTATAAGGAATATTTTGCTTTTATGCACTCGGCCACACACTGACTCTTGCTGAGAAGTCCCTCACAGGGACTGCTCTCTCTTCCTGGTGGTTCTCACTACACAGTCATCCTCAAAACCCTGGGTTTGGCTTTTGTGCCAGTGGTCCCTGTGCCCCCAGCCCTGCTGTGCAGGGGCTCTTTACCTGTTCACGAGGTTGAAGTAGCGGTGCAGGTAGCCCGGATCCACAGCGCTTTTGCACAGCTCCAGCTGGGTCTGGGGGTAGTAGTGCACGTAGTTCACACACATCTCCTCCAGGATGCCAAACCCTCCCTGTGGCACAGGCAGGAAGGTGGTGGGAGCAGGGCCTGGCTGTGCCCTGCTGGGGCTGCACAGGGGCAGGGAGGGCAGGGGGGCACAGAGCTCACACCTCTGTGTGCACACTCACATGGACCTATATCTAAAATCTCTGTCTATATCTATATCTGGATAGCTGGATATCTAGATAGATGAAGACAGAGATGGAGATGGAGATGATAGAGATAAAGACAGAGATAGAGATGATAGAGATGGAGAGCGGGATGGAGATAAGATATTCACACCCCTTCAGGTACATGGCATGGGCAGCTCTCTGCCTGTCTGCCCTCTGTGCAAGGACAGACTTCCAGGCTAGACCGTGTGGTTTACATTAAAATGCAGATTTCCTCTAATCCCTCTGCTATATTTAGCCTTGTCCCTGTTGATGGTACCTCTGACAGGCTCTTTTATTTTTTTTTCCCCACTGCCTATGTAAGGAAATAACATGCACTGTCAAAAAATGCCACTTCTCTTTAATTACAATTAATCCCTGGTGGAACAGTTTGTGATGGGAATTAGAGTGACACATGCTACTTCACAATTAGCACCTTCACATCCCCGCTGCAGGCAGCAGAGCCTTGTGAGTTCCTTTCTTCCCACCCTCCCTTTGCTTCTGGCTGTGATTCAGCCTGGCTTCACACAGGTGCCCACTCTGGGGGTGCCCCCACCCCACCCTGGGCTGCCCCTAGAGGCAGGGGAGCTGCCCCTGCACTCACCACGGTGGCTCTGCTCCGATCCTCCGTGTTGTATGTGCAGGTGGTGATGAGTTCATCGCCCTGGGGGGATCAAACACAGGAATATTTTGGGATTGGGGAGTGTTCCACGTAGAAATCTCTGCTCCCCATATCAGGAGCCTGCAAACCCACAGCAATCCTTGCTAAACCTGCAACCCCTGCAGAGATTCCCCAGGGCTGCGTGCCGTTTCCTGATTTCTTCGCTTTTTAAGAATTTCTGCAGGGTTGAAAAAACCTTACAATTGCACTTAGGCAAGAGTTTGAAGCGCCAGATCTGGAGCTGACTTGATGGCACGATAGCCTCCCTGCCACAGTCAGTGCTGAGGACCACAGGGACACCCCAGGGCACAGCCCTGGGCACGGTTCCTGGTGCTGAGTGCTCTGAGCAGCCTCGTGGGGCACGGCAGCTCCAGCAAGTGCCCTCAGCTTTGCAGTCAGGTCCTTCCCCATCTGAAGAGCCCTGGGGCAGGTTCCACCCCAGTTTTCCCACCCACTCCCACTCTGATGCCAAATCTCTTCCCCTCCTTCCATCAAGCAAGGACAGAGGGCACCACCATGGTTCATCCTCTCCCTCTGAGGAGCCTCCCTCTGCCAGACGAAGCCCAGCGAAATTAGGAGCCTAATTTAGCTCCTGGCTGCCCACACACCAATTCCTTGCCATATGAGAGGAGGCCTGGTTGTCCCCAAAGTATCTGCATGGGGATAGCAGATATGACCCAGGGACCCTCACTCCAGCCCCCCTGGGAGTCCCCAGATGGGATGGGGTGATGGAAGGAGGCAGGGGACTCAGGGCCATGGGATCATGATGCGCTGTTTGGAACAGTTTTTGGAGCAACTCACCGGAAAAACCGCGACCACCTCCTTCAGCATGCGGATCTCCTGGGAGGGGAGGAAAAAGGGACACATCAGAGCAGTGCCACAGTGGCACTGTGCCCAGGGGTGACACCCAGCCGGGCCCCCAGTGGCCCTGCAGCCCCTGTACCTGGAAGTGAGGGCTGTAGTGCCCGTCGGCGTTCACCACCTGCCGCTCCCTCCCCTCCCGGGACAGCACCGTCACCACTTTCCTCCCCGCCAGGTGCGTGTGGAGCTGGGAGGCGAAGATGCGGATGCCAGCAGCGGGCAGAGCCTGGGGCAAGGAAAAAAGGACAGCTCAAGCCCCCGTGGCCAGCCCTGTCCCTCACATCCCCTTGGTGTGTGCTGGGAACTCGCTGTCCCTGTTCTGGCTCTCACACGAGGTTTAGGGGATCGCTGCACCCCTGGAAAAGCATCTCAGTGAGCTCATTGCAGAGGGACAAACCCTCATTGCTGCCAAACCGACGCTCCAGGGCAGCAGGAGCAGCCGAGCCAGATCCTGCTTCCTTCCCTGCCCTTGTTAGTGGTGGCACAAATGATTCCTCGTGGGTAGGCCCTACAAAAACACACACTAAAACTTCCCTAAGAGAGCAAGGTGGGCCCTTTGGAACCATCTTCGAGAGAGCTCTTAGCAAGTTCTCCGGGAGCAGGAGCCAATTTTCCCATCCCTGTGAGGGAAAGCACCACTGGGACACGGCCAGCTCGGCAGTTAGTTTTATGGGAATGGTACCCCGGGGAGCTGGAGCAGATGGTTCCCCAGGAGAGCTGCTTCCAGGGGGACTCAGCGCATCCCAACCAGCTGCTCTCTGTTTATTGTACACAGCAGATTTTTCTCTCCAGCACTACCTCACGGTGAGTTTAAAACTTCCAATTGGAAGCCTGGAGATTGGTGCTGCCTGGAGCCAGGGAAAAGCCACGGGCAACCTTTCTCCTCTGAGGTGCAACTGGGCTGGAGGGGACAAGCACTCACCAGCTGGGTGCATTTATCGGTGCAGTATCCCGTGAGGATGAAGCTGTCCTCTCCAGGGGGAATGGCCATCACTGGGGTGTACACCAAACCCAGCTCCATGATTCCAGCATCGTAGGGACGAAGGCTGGCCGTGTAGTACAGCCGGATCCCCGAGGAGTCATGGCGACCTGATGGGCCAGGGGACAAGGACAAGTCACTGCAGGGACAGAGTCAAAAGGTGAAAAACAAGGACAGGTGAAAAACAATGCTGTGCTGCAGCGGGGAGCCTCTAACTCCCAGCTTCCTTCATCTGTTTGAAATTGTTTTAAATCCTACAGATTTTCATGCAAGTCTTCACTGAGTGGCCCCGGAAGCACCTGGTTCCCTGGTGAGAGGAATGAGGCTGAATTGTCCCAGGACAGCAAGGTAAGAGGTGACTTTGGAGAGCCCAAAGCAGAAGGACAGAACATGGGGTGCTTTGGAGGACTCCCTCAGGAGATGTGGCTCATTGCAGCTTCTTTAACGGGTGCATCCCAAAATCCTAAAAGGCCACGCAGGCAAAGGGAAAGAGCAGGGTCAATAGGTCAGGAGGGGTTCAGGCCAGCTCTGAGCTCCCTGTCTCCAGGCTGGAGCCCACCCAGGGATAAGAATAACGGGGGAGACACTATTGGTTAACACGCAAAAGCAGATAAATGATGGAAGACGTGAACTCCGTATTTATAGCCATGTTTCTTCTCGAGTTGCCGAATGTGCTATGATTGATCCACAGTACATATGCTCTGGCCTCCTAAAAATATACTTGGGTAGTCAAGAAGCTGCTTGTTTTTATGTTAATGAAGAAACTGGGTTGTTTGGAATCCTTCTTTTTTTTCCAATGTGTCTCCTGACAATGTTATCGAAGCAGGAGAACAGGAAAACAACATCCACATCCCCCCTCCCCAGGCAGCCTGGTCTCTCTGTGACTCGGCACTGCTGTCGCTCCTGCTCTGAGCTCAGACCCAGCCCCACCACCTCGTGTGGAAACTTGGGGGACTCCTGAGACTGCCCAGCTAAATGCTGGTGTTGCCCTGGATCACATCCTTGCAGGAACTCTGTGGGGGCAATTTTCTGCCTGCAGGCTCCTTTCCCAAGCACCCTTCCCCACCTCTGGGCCACAGGTCAGCCTTCAGTGAGGATGACTTTACTGAGACCAAAAAAGCAGCAGCATAGTGGGGATTTAATGTGTTCTTCCTGCAGGGACAGATCTGGACCATCAGCTCTCCAGAAAGCTGAGAACAGGGCCATGATTTAGGCCAGAGGCCTACCCAGAAAATGGCAATCCTTCCCTGGAACTTCCCCAGCTCTCCTGCTGGGGTCTAACAGATAAAAGCAATGGGCAGCACCACCCAGCCCCTCACCTTTGAACACCAGGGGATTGTGGTAATGGATCTCCAGACGCAAATATCTGGAGGAGCCTGGGCCACCAAAGGCAAGGCCTGCTTCTTCAGGGTAATAGAAAGCCTGGAAGCAGAAGGGAGGGTGTTAGGGGAGCAGTGGGGTGACTTTCCTGGGAACAAGGCTGGAAAGCCTAAGGGAATGTGTGGGCATAATCCTGACCCCCACCATGGGCTGAGGAGCATGACTTGTGCCTTTGGTAGTGCTTGGAGAGCTGCCCTTGCTTCCAAAAGCCTCTCTCACTCCACATGCAATGGCACAACACCTGAGTATTGCCACAGAATCATAAAATACCCTGAGTTGGAAGGGACCCACAAGAATCATCAAAATCCAACTCCTGGCCCTGCACAGCACAACCCCAGGAATCCCACAAGTCCCTGAGAGCGTTGTCCAAAGGCCCCGTAAGCTCTCTCAGGCTTGGGGCCGTGACCATTCCCTGGGGAGCTGCCCCAGTGTCCCACCCCACGGATTTATGGCACCAAAGTGGAGGAGGGCTGGGGTGAGGCAGGAAACCCAACACACCCAGGAGGAGCTGGGAAGGCCAGACAGGGCTGAAGCCAAACCCCAGCAGAGAACAGGGTGAGGGCAGCCCCCATGGGGCAACCCCAGCGTGGGATCGGGAAGGTTTGGGAGGCAGCAGCGCAGCTGTCACCCAGGGGGACGTGTCCCTTGTCACACCCACCTGTGCCCCCATGGCCCAGGCTGCCAGCACGTGCCTGCAGTAGTTGAGCCGGTCTGGCTTCATCTTGGAATCGCAGGGCCCGTTGTAGTGGGGGAAGCTGTCGAACTCGGCCGCACACTGGAAAACTTCCATGTGGTGGACGAGAGCCTCGTTGCCCGCCGTGACCACTGGCTCGTACTGAAAAGCAGGTCCAGGAAGGAAAGTGATGCCTTCAGTTTTAGCTTTCATATTTTTCAGATTCTGGACGGCCTTGGTGTGTAACTCTGAACTTCTTATTAAGTGTTAGTAAGTTCTCTTCACTGGGTAGTCAGACAAAATATCCTTTTCCAGCCCAAGAACCAAGGACAACCATTACAGGCCTCAGGTCCAAAAAGCATAAACAACAGCAAATTCAAGGGAGCAAACCAGGAGGATGGGACTTCATAATCTGAAGCCACAACTGGACAATTAAACCCAATATATAAATGGACCAAAATTTATAAAAGTGTGAAAACTCATGACCAGGAGTCATCTTGGGCAGAGCCCCAGCCAGGCTCTTGTACTGCCCAAGGTGTATCCTTTGAAGGCCTTTTAATAAATTCCTGCTTTATTCCTTTAACTCTGTCTAGCCTCTGTTCCAGGTCAGCCTCTCAAGGCATCAAGAGAACACACTGAGAGCCCATCCCTGGGGTCTGCAGGCTCCATGAGGAGCCAGAGCAGGAATATCTGTGACCTGATACCAGTTTCTGCCACAGGATGGGAAGGGAAGGTTGCTCTGGGCATGAGGCACCAAGGGCTAAGAGCTTTCACCTCATATTTTAGTTATGGTAGAGTTAAGCACCTGGGTACTTCAAAAGGGAAACAACATGTTCTTAGTGCCCAAGGAGCATTTAGGTCAGTTGTGGAAATATTTAATTTCTTGGCTGGCTTAGGGACCAACCCAGAACCCACCAGAGCCCACAGAGAACCAGCTCATCCTTTCTCCAGCGACAGGGATCAGCAGAAGATCTTGGTCTGTTTTGTGATGACTGAGTCCTTTACCAGTTTTGCAGGGCTGAGGTGACCCTGGGGAAGTTGCTTTGTCCTAAAGAAAGTCTGTTTTGTTGTTGTAGCCTGTGTTGTTGTTGTAGCTCTGCCTGCAGCTCTTGGGTTTTGTTTCTATCCAACAGCTGCTTGGGGCATGGGGAGGGGGATTTGGGGTAGAGAGAGTGACTCAAGCCTGAGGAACATCTCTGGCTAAAAGTGCCAGCTGTAGAAGCGATCTGCAGCAGCGGGAAGGTATCAGGAGTTACACACTTCTTACTTATACACAGATGATTCACTTCACACCATCTGTCAGAGAGAAAATCCTCCTTGTGAGTCTTCCTTTGCAGCGCCGTCTCTCCCCTCGAAATCACTGAGCTTCAGCTCGAGTGTCTGAAGGTTTTCCTTCTCCCCGTGGTGTGGTTTTGACTCTGGATGTGCCAGATCACCTCCTGAGCCACCCCCACACCTTCTGGGTGCTCTCCCAGCAGCTCCTCCTTTCCTCAGTGTTGCCAGCAGGTTTCTGCCTCTCCTTTGCAGGAGATGGCCCAAGCAACATGTCTGGGCAATGCCCACAAGTTGCGTTTATGTCTGTAACTCTCTTTTTTCGGACAATGCCTCATCTTTTAGATGCCAGTTCCCATCCCGGCTGGCTCTGCCCTGCTCTTACCAGCCCTATTCCTTTGTTTCCTGTGTTTTTATCCTCATGCTCTCTGAGTGCCAAAATCCTGCTGTGGGTCTGTTTCTTTTGCAGGGAGTCAGCTCTGAGCCTGCCCTGGAACCTGCTGGATGTGCCAGGTAGGAAAACATTACCTGGTCCCCTTCTGCTGAGACACTCTAGGAGACACGAGGGTGCTACTGACTGGTGGGGTGGACCTGGAAGAGGTTTTGGGACCACATTTGTAAAGATGTCAGGGCCTGAAAACCTCCCTGTGACATGGAATTTGCAGGATGGGAACACAATTAGTGATGCACCCTGGGGAAAGCAGCCCTCTTCTCCTGCCTCTTACCATGATAATGTGGTGTTTGGGGAAGCCCTCTGGGAGTTCTGCCATGTAACACCAGTAGGTCGTCTCCTGGCTGGGAATGACAACATCTGGGGCTGTTATCTCCATGGTCTTCATGTCGCTGGGCAGCTCAGGGATGCTGATGTTGGGTTTTAGCAGCTGCACCCTCTGCAGCCCCCCGTGGAGGGCAGAGATGTTGATGGCCTGCAGGGAACGCACCGGTTTCTCCAGGATGCCGTAGATCAGGTGCACGGTGCCATCCTGAAGCCAGAGCAGAATGTATCAGTGGGTTTTCCATGCAGAGCAAGAGCTGCATGGACCATCAGCACCAGCACTGATGGCATGAACCCAGAAATGGGTCTTGTCACCCCGAGTGCACCAGGAGCTCACTCTGCTGTGCTGTCCCAGGAAAGCTCTACGTTCCAGGGTATTTCGCTGGTGTGGTCAGGGCTTCCTACCAGGTGGGAGAGTCTGAAAAGTTTTCCCCATTAATTCTGAAAAGGTGGCACATCCTCTCTGCTCCTTCTGAGTCCCTCATGAGCTCCAGTCTGGGACGAACCCATCAGTGCAGGGCCCATCCCCCCCTGCAGCCCAGCAATAGCCTGGGGGGTAACAGCAGAAACAAAACTTCTCCCTGAAGTCCTCCCTTTTCTTCCAGTTTCTTTTCAGGTGGAAGGTACCACAAGAAGCTCTGCTGAAAGTCTACTGCACACAAGAACGCTGAGAGCTCTGGACAGGAGATAAGGGAGAAAGGAAAAAGAGAACAATCTTTTCCTAAGGGATCAGAGAATAAAGACCAGCAGTGTTTTCGTGGCTCACACATAGAGATTTTTCCCTCCAAGGCTCTCAGTGTTTTGGCAGACGGCAGACACTTCTCACCACAAGAGAAGCTTTTGAACACCAGCAGCAAAAGCTCGAGGACACTCTGTGCCCACGTTGGCTCTAAAATATCCTGCCCACAAAGCCTTTCATGTGAGATGAGCCTTGCATAGATTCCTGCCTGTAGCTGAGACCCTGAGCTGTCTGACATCCCCCACGGGGAAGGTTTACCCCAAATCCCAGCTCAGAGAGGAGTGGTGGATGCAGAGCCAGGGAGACGTCACTGAGCCACACAGGAGCATGGAGTGGCACTCTCTTTGCTGTCCCTTTGTCCCAGCTCCTGACACAACCCTCCTGTTTGCTTCCTGTTGATACACCAACCCCTCTTTGTAACACTCCCAACAGTTGGCTCCAGACTGCTGAGCAGAGTGATGCAGGAGGGATTTATATAGACCTGATGCATGTTCAACAGGAGCTGATGATGCAAACGAGCTAAAGCTACACTTGAGAGAGCTCTTGGAGGGGCTGTGAATAGATGGTGCCAAACATTACTCATGGGCCAGGGCTGACATCTGTAGCTCACTTCCTCTCTGCCTCACACAGCACCAACACCTGATGCTGTGCCCAAACAGGCACAGCCCTGCAGGATGGGTCTGGAGCTGTGCCCCACGGCTGGGATGGGGCTGGGGTGCCACAGTGGGGTGAGGGCGATGCCATACCTCTATCAGGTAGTCCTTGGGGTCACAGGTGCTGAAGGCTCTTCTGAAGAGGAGATAGAGCCCCTCAGGAGCCCTGCGAGCCTCGAGGAGCTGGTAGTCCTGCTGGGAATCCATGTGGAGCTGGCCCTTGGCATCGCTCCAAGCATCCTGAGAGAGAGAGAGAGAGAGAGAGAGAGAGAGAGAGAGCAGCCTGCTCAGCCAAGAGGTACCTCCAGAGGTACCACAGGTCCTCCTTCTGTCCAGCCTCAGCATCTCAGAGCTGCAGGAAGCCAGTGCTTTGGTTCCTCCATACCCACCTGCAGCATCTCCCGGGGAGATCCATGCTGGAATGGCCTCTGCCACAGGATCCCTGGTGCTCAGGCAGACCTGTGAAACACCTGACCCTGTGAAACACCTGACCCAGCACTAACAGCCTGCAGAAAGACCTTTACAAGCTGAGATGTGAGTGGGGAAAGGTTGGGAAGGGAGGGAGGAAAGCCCCGAGGGACACGTGAAGGTGTTGCATTGGTCTGTGCTGTATTTTGGGTGTGTTTGTCTTGGGGAGACCCTGTGGAAGGGGGTGCTGGGCTGTCCAAAACCCTTGGCACAAACCTGACTCCCTCAATTTAAGATCAGGCACTTGCTGGGATATAATGTCAGCCCTAGAAATTGCTGCCCCTCTGCAAAATCCTTAAATTTTGTGGTCAGATTGTTCTGGCAGCCCAGCACAGCCTCCCAAAAACCTCTTGTTGTAGAGGACAAAGGGTAGGTGACAAAGCCACCCCAAGAAGCAAAGCAGTAGGGTATTCCTGTGCCTCAGGGTTTGATGGTTTGGAGTATAAAATCCTGTGATAATTTGGATTTGAGCAGGGTTGTTTCTCTGATCTTTTGTTTCTCCTGTGGGTCTCCTGTTTACTCAGAAAAGGCACCCAGGAAGTAGCTGGCTGTATGTACACAAGTGGCACTGGCTCTCTTATCTTGGGAGGAAAAACCAGAAGAAAAAGGATAAAGCAACTTGGCATCACTTCAGCCAGAACTATAGAGTCATATTTCCAGAACATATTGTCCTTAGAGGGGGAGAGGGAAATCAGCTCCATGGAGCTCGCATGACATTTGTTTTTGTAGGAATACGGAGCGCAAGTTAATCTCATAGTACATGGGGGGCTGAGCAAATTTGGATCTTTTTAACAGCCGACACACTTATCCAGAAGAAAAGCTGCTGGGAGAGAGAAAACCGGGGCTGGAGAGATTTATTGAGATCTCCTTGCAGGATGCTGTTCAGCACCGAGTGAAAGAGAAAACCCGAGCGCTGCCGGGTGTTTCATTCAGTGCTGTTTGTCTTTGGGCGAGCACACGAAGGCAGATTAGAAATCCTTTATGTTTTCTTAACGTGATGCTGTGAAATCCTGGAGCATTTGGCCCACCACAGACCCTTGAAAGGCTGGTAATTAGCAGGAAAACAGCGCAGATAATAAACCCTTCTTTTCATGCTTTCATTACACTGCGGATCACATTGCGGCTGATTGCGAAAGAATGTGTTTTATGGTTAATTTGAAGTGAGCAGAGAGGTAAAATTTAACTTACTGGAAAGCCTCACACGGGCAAAAATGGGAATTGCTTTCTGCAGCCAAGCACAATCGCAATCAGCCTGAGGTGGTGGGCTGGGGATAGGGCTGGAGAGCCCAAGGCTCGGAAAACCACCAGACAGGAACCCAACAAACATAAAGTGGCAGGAAGGACGGATTTGCAGCAGCAACAGCAAACAACACAACAGGAAATCAGTTTTCCCCGCACTCCCATTTACGTATCACCCAAATACATTTGCACCTTTAATTTCTGACAGCATCCCAGGCTGCCCTGTCATCCCACTGATCCCTGCAGATGCAACTCTCAGCCGGGTTCTTCCTGCTTCCAGGAGCAGCCTCACTGCTGGGTGACTTTTGCCCTGTCTCAGAGCCATTAACGGGAGCTGTGGTTAATTTTTAATGTGACTGGCAGCAGCACACGAGTGAAGCAGGGTGTTGGTGCATCCTCTGTGTGTGTGTCTTTGCAGCTAAACACAGCAGAGACACCCAGCTCCTGGTTCCCTCAGCCTTGCTGATGTGCCGCTGTGTTTATTCTTTTCTCTTTTGGGTTAAATCCCCATGCCAAACCCACCGTGTGGATCTGCTCCGTGGGGTCCCTCTGGGGTAGAAACCCCTAAGACCTTCCGGACCCTGAGCAGTGGGGCTGGCCCAGCGTGAGCCATGCCCTGTACCCCATTCTACCAAACCACGAGCCAAATTCAGAGAGTTGCATTCACAGGGAGGGAACCCCAAAATCGTCCGTGCCGACACACGAGTGACTCACCCCGAAGTAGGAGTTGTGCCCGTCGCTCCAGAGCACGGCCAGGTCCGCGTTCTCGAACTCGCCCCTGTCCGACATCCCGAAGAGGAGCCCGAACTGCAGGTCCCTGATGAGGAGCTGGAAATGCACGGCTTGCTCGGGATAGCTGACATTCCAGGAGAGCTCCAGCAGCCCCTGGGGATCCAGGGGCACCTTGTAGGGGAAATCACTCTGACGGGGCGCCGAGCCCTGCAGGGCCACCACCAGGATGACCAGGAATGCTGCCACCATGGTGAAGTACATGGATGCCACCTCCCGCATCTTGAGGCTGGGGCAGGAGCAGGGCTTGCTCCTGGAGTTCTGCATCCTGCCAGGACAGCACCTGACGCCTGGCCGTGCCCATTTATGTGCTGGCCCTCCTGGGCAAGCCGGGTAAGTGATACTCTTTAATTGCATTTAGTTGTTGGGAAATTGGACTGGTGTATTGACCCCCGCCAGCTCCTGGCCAAACACTTGTCATCTGCTGTCTCCCCTTAATTGGCTCTAATTGCACATGGACATTATCAATAGCAATTGGGTTTGACTGGGCTGATGTGATTCGCTCTTAAATCTTCCTTAGTGGCTGGGAAGGGCTGTTTGCTCACAGGCTGCTCTGGCTGAGCCCTCTTGGACATGCTCTGTGCTGCTTGTGGTGCCTTTGGCCTGGGTGTCCACATAATCCAGCCTGGGATCAGCCCAAAGGTGGCCAGACATGAGAACAAAGGACCCCGAGCCTTGTCTGAGCTCCCAGGCATTAAATAATACTGACAGGGTTTGAAATATTTTCCCTGCAAAGCTCAGTGCCAGAGGAAATGCTGATTTCCCTCAAACAGCAAGAAAAGAGATGTCTCCTCTCCTTTCTCCTTTCGTCTTTGGCCTTTGTGGGATTTAATTCCAGCCCTTTCAAGCCCAGCAAAGCCCAGCTCCACTCCCACCCAGCTTTGTATCCACTGAAGCCCCCACCTGGCCTAGACAACTGGATATGTTCAATATTAGTTATTTCTTTGTAGCACCTGGGACTTTGGCTCCCGTTTAAAGACACCTTTAGTCTCTCCCCCTCCCCCTTCCCATTTGTTTAAAGTCTGATGGATTCTCTTTCTGTTATTAACTATCCCACGTTAATTGGAATTGTAATGAACTGCCTGGAGCTCTTCGATGCACGCACACACATTGCCTGGCTTTCGTCTGCGGGTCGGTGGCGTCGTTTTATTAATGTCACCTCACCTGCCGGGCCGTGCCCTCGGGTGCCTCCCGTGCGGAGTCCCCTCGGGTCCCCTCCGGGGCTCGGGTTTCACTCCTGCTCCTTGCAGCAATGTCACAGGGGCAGATCCGCCCCTCCCCAGCCCTGTGGAACGAGAGGAAATGGATTCAGCTGGGCGTTTTAATGAATCATCAATGTGAGCATCTCCACGTTAAACCCGAGGAGGTTTTACTGTCCTAAGACGCAACCATTACTCAGGAATGCGTCAATTGATCCCGGCCGTCTCTCCTTGCCGGGTGACCTGCTGCTCGCAGGGTTTGCTCTCTCATTCAGCCCCACCAGGCAAAAGGCCAAGGCGGAGGGAGGGATGGAGAGCTGAGCTCTCCCAGAGGAGCGTCCCTCAGCCCCATCCCTCCCCCAGTGACTCCAGTGCACAGCCCAGTCCCACACCAGCGCTCCCACCGCTGCTTACAAGCTTTAAAAGCACGTCTGGATAGCAGCAGGTCGCTGGAGCTGCCTGGGAATGCTCCCAGCATGGCACCTCTGGGGTTCTGTTCTCTGGAGCTGTTCCTGGGCTCTGCCCGAGGAGCTGGATCTGCACCTCACCCCATCCACGGCTCTCTTCACCTTCCTGAAGGAGGATGCAGCATTTTCCCCTTTTCCTGAGGCTCCTGGGCTCGTCCCTGGACACACTGAAGGCATCAGATGGATGTCCCTCATCCCCCAGCCCTGGTGCTCGAGCATTGCAGAACTCTGGCTGCCTTACAAAAGCCCTACAGAACAGACTTTTTGTCCTTCCCTATCCCTGATCTCCTCCAAGCAGATTCACCCACTTGTCCTCTCTTGGCTTCGTTTCCTCATTGTAAAGTGAAGAAGCTGAGCTGCCAAGCACGGCAGGAAGGCAAAGTGATCCTCACGGGGGGCAGAAGGGGGTCCTCAGCTAACAAGTTCTGCTTCCCTCTGTCAGAGATGAAACCCCAGGTTGCTGGCATGTGCAAGTGGAGCTCCTCAGCTCTCCTGTACGGGAGCAATTTGCAGTGGAACAGCAGAACACGGGCAGGTCAGCTTGAAAACAGCTGAACTTTGCAGATAAGCACTGAGAATTTATTTGAAGAGAGAAAAAAAATTATGTACATCTCTCCCTCTCCCCTCCCCCCCACCTCCTCCACCCTTCAGTTTCTCCTGAGTCGTGGCTCATAAATCCAGGCAAGGAGTGAGGATCCAGCTTTCCACTCACCGCTCGGGGTGTTTATTTCAAGACTTCAAGGAGATGTAAAAACTCCGGTTTCCTGACTCTGAAACTCGGGTCATTCGGGAGCAGCGTCCCACGGGAGGGCTATGGGGTGGGAGCCGCGGCTCCTGCCCTTTCCTCGAAGGCAGAGCAGCCGCTTCGTGCCCGTGTGGGAGCTCCCGAGGAGAGGAACGCCGGCAGGATTGTGCTGCTCCCTGTGCTGGCGGTGGGACTCGGGTGTCCCCGCACCTCACACGCCCCTCTCCAGGCAGAAAAGCAGAGAAGATGCCGAGGGAATAAATCCCCGGAACGGGCTGTGATGCCCTGGGGCTCACAGGGCATCACTTTATTCCCTCGTTTGGCTGGTTTGGCTGCCTGGGCCGTGCTGGATGCTGAATGCCCCGGCAGCAGCGGTAAAGCCCCGCGGAGTGTTGCTGACCCCGTCTCTGCAGAGCCCCACACCCGAACCCTCCCGGTGACACACGGCCGTGGCCTTCCCCCGCCCCTCGGGACCCGGGATGCAAAGCTGGGGATAAGCGGTGGCTTCCAGAGCCCGGACAGCGGCAGTGGCTGGCAGGGGTGGCAGGGAGCCGGGGAGCAGCTGCCTCCATGGCTCCCGCCGGGACCAAAGCTGGCTCCCGGGTAAGGAGTTTAAACACAACTGATGCGCCAGATTAGGGGCTGAGGCAGGCAGCACCCCTCCGAGCTAAAATCCATTGCCTCGCTAACAGAAATGGAAATTCAATTTGGGCAAGGGAGGGGAGGGGACGGGAGGGGAGGGGACGGAGCTTTCTGTCTGCTCCCGCGGCCGGCGCAGCTCTCCGTGCCCCGGGGGCTCTGCTATCCACAGCCCTGCCCAGCACCAGGATCGAATTTGCCCGGGTGCTGATGAGGTTTGGCAGTGTCTGACTCAGAGGTGGGCTGGCACACAGGGGGATGCTCGCGTGGGGGGGTGACCCCGCAGGGTCACAGGGACCCCTGCCCTGATCAATGTGTGTGATTCCTGTGGCCAAATCCACCCCTCAGCCAGCAGATCAGAGCCGTGGAGCAGCCCCCTGGCTCCCAGGATCTGTTCCATCACAGCCCAAGGCGAGGAGGATTGTTCATCATCCTTCCCAAAGGATCTCTTTGCCCAGTCCTGCTCCCATAACAAATCAGAAGGGATCTGCAGGCTGCTCATTGGGCATTTTGTGCACCAGGAGGGCACTGGGGCTGCCAGTCTGAGTTTCAATTGCCCAGCAGGGGTACAGGTGAGTGCCTGCCCTCTCTAAAGTAGCTTTAGTGTCGCCTGGGCCACAGCGAGCTGAGAGGTTTTGCAGGGAACCTCCACATGTGGCAGCAGCCTGGACTGTTTTAGCTCACAGATGTGCCACGTGCCAGCCAGGACAGACACTTGGAGGTGAGTGTGATCCAGCAGGGATGGGTGGGAAGAGCCATTCCTTCCTCCTTGCCCTGAGTTTGTGCCTTACAGAACAAATGCTGTAACATCTCCCTTGCCAAGCCTCTGCTTGTTCCAGCTTCTTGCTTTCTCCTCTTCCCTTCCTCAGGACCAGATTTTCTTCATTTTACACTGTGGAAGAAAACTTTTGCCTCGTTCTCCACGAGGATCACATCCAAAGGGGAACCAGCCCCAGACCTCCCCACTGAGCCACTCGCCCCAAATTAGGGACAGAACTGGACCTGAGCTGCTCTTTACAGCTCAGTCCCTGCTCCTGCTCTGGCACTGAAGGTAAGGACTGGACTGCCCTGAAGCTCTGTCCCTTCTGCCTCTCCTCCCGCTCCAGCCGTGCATCCACAGATCTGCAGAGCCAAAGGGGGGTGTCTGGGCTAAGCCATGGTGAGCTGGTGATGGGGCAGCAGGAGAAAGGCCAAAATTAGCCAAAGGAAAGCACTGTGTGCTCTTAGGGAGGTGCTACTGCCCTGCCAGGTGCTCCAGGCTGGGTGAGCAGCCAGGCTGCTGCCCAGCAGAGCATCCCAGAGAAATTCCCTCCCCAGTGCTGCCGCAGCTGAGCCACCTAATGAGATCTCCTCGCCTGTGCATGCTATATTAGGGTTTCCATGGATATGGTGTCACAAACACTGGGCTGTGGCTTTGTTATATAAACAGGAGAGATTGCCACAAATACCCAAAATATCTGAAAAGGACAGGAAGAGACAAAAGCGTTCTCTGGGTGTGTTTATAAAGCCTTGTGTGATCCAGGGGATAGTGCCAGTGGGAGGTGGCAGAGGTCTGAGTGAGCTTTGGGAAGTGGAGTTTATCTGAGGGGTGGTCTCCGACTCAGGAGCTCTGGAGACTCACCCTGATGTTCAATGGGATGTTTTTAAATGAACAAAAAAGTGCTGCTGGCTGGGCTGCTCCTGCTCTGCTCGGGCCTGAGGGCTCCTGCAGCTCCTGGTGTGACTGGCATCCTTCTCCACGAGCGAGTTCATCCTCACTGAGCCTCACACAGACCTTGGTCAGCCCCTGTTCCTGCCATATGCAAGGAAATCCTGATTCCTGCAGCTGTTGGGGCCGGGGCTGGTGATGGTGGTGGGGACACACAGCCATCAGCTCTCCCAGGACTGCCCACACCTGCTCTGCAGGACCAGCTCGTTTTTTACCATTTCAGGTGCAAAAAGTCCCTTTTGTACAGTCGAAAGAATCGTGTGATGTGAGGGAAAAGCTGCTCTAGAATGGAGGTGGGATGTAAGGGACACGGAGACATCAGGGTGGCTAAAATTGTATTGCACTCCCACTCCCCTGCCAATAACAACACCAGAAATAAAGTGGCTTTGCAATAACCATCTCCACGCGTTGGAACACAGATTCACGTGTCCCCGCAAAAGATGCTCCAGGCAGGATCAACTCTGCTCCAGCCTCACTCTGCAGGAAAGGCATGGAAAGCTTGCCCCAGTCCTCCCAGTGGCTGAGGACTCTTCCCCCAGCAGGTGCAACCCCAAGCTCCCAGTATCCATCAGTGCCTCCCTTTTCCCACCTTCCACGCTCACTTGTGGTGACATTCCCAGACCGTGGCTGTGTCAGCTCATTCTTGGCCTTCCAGATGCCTTCCACCATGGGATGAGCATCCATCCATCCATCCATCCATCCATCCATCCATCCATCCATCCATCCATCCATCCATCCATCCATCCACTTGTTTTCTCTCCTCTCTCTCTCCCTGTGAATCCAAGCCGACACCTTTCCAAGCTTCATCACCCAGCCTGTGATGGAGAATCCCAAATTCCACAAGGAAAAATCTGTTTTATCATTTAAAAAACACACCAAATCCAGTTTTTCCCTCTTCAGATACAGGACACTGACACTCCTGCTTTACCTGCCATCCCTGATTTCATAGGACCACTCCGAATTTCCTTGAAGAGTTCTCTTCCACCTCTGCAATGGCAGGGGAGAATTCTTCTCCAGTTTGGTTGGAAATGACAGCAGAAGGAGCTGGAATGTGCTGTGGGCATGGCTCCAGGGCTGCCTGCCACAGGAATTTCCAGAGGGGTGGGCTGGTGCTGAGCCCTCCTGCACGGGGCTCTGCTCCTTGGTGCCAGCCTTTCTTCTTGCTCTTCCTCTGGCCCTCATTTGCTGTCACTGAGCTGCTTCCTGAGGATCCCACAGCAAGATGGAGAGAAGCAGATCCAGGAGAGGACACAGGGCCAAGAGAGCCTGAGGAATTTGGAGTTGCAGCTTCATCAGCTTAGAAAAGGGTTGGAGCATTGGATGGCAAAGGCTGCAGGCCTTGCTGATCGAGGTTTGTGATGGACAGCTTAGCAGAAGGACTAATAAAGATTAGAAATTGTGGATAAATGAGATTTCCTTTGGAAAACTCAATGTGGCTTCTGTACAGGGAGGGCTTGCCCTACAAACCTCTTGACAAGCTCAGGAAGCTTGAAGGGGAAGGTGTTTCCAGGAATCTTTGGATTTGCAAGGCTGTGACAAAAGGCTCTGCCCTTTTCTCGGCCTTGCCCAGATACTCACGGAAGGATTATTCCCCCAGCACCTCCAGCAGCCCACCAAATCGGCCCCTCTGTGCAAAGGGATGTGAGGGAATCCATGGTGAACACCTTCAACCTCCCCCCCTGCCTCTCCAAGCCCTTCCACAAGGCAGTGGCTGCACAGGGCAACATTCCAGCGAGTCTGGCACGTCTTGTCAGGTGCAGAGGCAGGAGCTGACAGGGTGGTGTGAGAGGATGTGCCAGGCAGGCCTGCCATGGATCAGCCTGGAGGCTGATGTCAGCCCGGGAGCCTCGGCCGATGGAGCTGGGCATGGGCTCTTTAACGGGGCCAGGGTGGGGCACTGGTAATTCACCTGCTTGGGTTAAAAGCACTGACTTAAGCAGCAGTTCCTCCCTGCTGTCTCTTTGTTAATCAGATTCCTCCTTTGGCACCCTGAGGTTGTCACCTTCAAGGGCAGATACCTGTCAGAGTAACCAGTGGCAGATGTGTCCCCAGGGCACCTTCAGCTCCAGCCTGGAGCCATGGCAGTGGATGCAAGGGGGACACCAGTCGCAGTTTGGGGCAGTTGTTGGGGCTGTGTTAAAAGCCAGGTGCTTCTGCCATCGTGGGGGGCTAGAGCAGGTGGAGAGAGGTGGCTGTGGAAGAGCACAAACCTGGGAATTGCTGCTGTTCTCAGCAATATAAAATCCTGCAGTTAAATCCAGTGAAGGTGACTGAAGTGTTGCAGAGACAGGAGGAGGAGGCAGTGGGGACTTTTCAGGATGCTGCCATGAATATTTAGGATCAGCTTGGAGACCGTCCAAGAGAAGGAACCTCTATAATTGTGGGGAAGAGGCAGAGAAAAGCACCTGGTGCCTCCATCAGGACCAGAGGGTGGCTGGCACTGTGAGCAGAGCCTCAGAGCATCCTGCTGCAGCCTCCTCCTGCAAAGCTGCACACACAGGGTCCTGTTATTTCCAGGGGATTAAGGTAAAAACAAATGCCAGAGAGAAGCCAAGGAAAAGGCTCTGTCCTTAGGAATGGGAAAGAAGGGTATTTAGCAGGTGATGCCAAGGTTTTGTTGTCACTGTACCTGAACCCACTCCCAGGGTCTGTGATGTGCAGGAGTTGGTTTAGAGAGCCCTAACTCCATGTTTTCCTCTTGGAACAAAGCCCTGCATGAACAGTGGGATCCTTTAGCAATATTAAGAGCCCTTTTGCTGCCCTATTTCAGGTGAATATGTATTTTATTGCATCTCTGGAAGGCCACACTCTTGGTGTGTGTCACATCCACCAAACTGCAGTTGCCAGAGGAGTTTTGAGGATAAAAACATCACCACTGTCCCCCAGGCCGGTGTGTTCCACTGGGAATACACCCAGGTGCTCCAGCAGCCCATTGCTCCCAGCAGTGCCCAGGTTTGGTGGTGGGTTGTGCTCATGGATCAGTCTCAGGTGGAAGATTCCTCCAGGGCCAGGAAAACCAAAGGAGAGCCTGCCCTGGGGATGGAGCAAATTGGAGGAGGGGCAAAAAAACCCCTAGAGAGTGGCCTTGGATGCTGAATGACGGGAAGATCATAAAAATATTCCTGGGCAGTTTGATGACAAGTTCTGAGTTAAAGGAGAAATGCAAGAATTTGGGGTTGCAGGAGTGGGAGTGCACAAAATCACTGATGGACTGACACTGGGAATAACCCACGGGTGGTGGTGGGGGGAAGCAGGTGAGCACAACCTGGGCACTGCACGTAAAACCCACAGATGATTTGGCTCCTGGCTGCTGCTGGGTCTGTTTATCCCACAGACTTGGCAGGCACAGGACACTTCCCAAATGTTGGGGTTGATGAAAGTTGTGGCTGGCCAGCTGCCAGGTCTCGAGGCTATCAACTGGCTCCCAAACTGTGGATGCTAATTAGCACTTCCCTTCTGTAAGAATTTCTGTTGCGAAGTCTGGGGAATCAGTGTTTGTACAGCCCCTGGCACGGCCAGACCGTGCTCACCATGGAGGTCTTGTACATCAGTGCAATACAGAAATGCATTATAAAAACATTTTTCTCCTTCACAGAATTCTGATCTTCCCGAAATCACTCTTAGAGTAAGCAAACCTGATGTTAAAGTCCAAAAAACAAGCTCTGTACTCTCACAAGGCAGCCCAAGCATTTGCTAAGTCCTTGTTATAACATTGTTTTTTCCTTGCTTCTTATCCTGGGCTCAGCTCCGTGAGAATTGCTTTGACATCTCCCTGGGAAGCAAGGAGGATGTTTATTGCAGTACCTGAGGCCAGGCATTGAAACCAAAATGAATGGGCCAAGCAGAGAACCTCCATCGTTCATATTTCTGAGCAAGGATACGGTGACAAATTGCCAGGCGATGACGTTTGACCTGCACAAGTAATAAAAAGCTAAAATTGGTTGGGTTTTTTTTTTTAAAGCGCAGCCCTTCAACATCTTCTGCACGTGGTTCAAGCAACCTTGAAGAAAAACTCAACAGCAGCCACAACACAGTTCAGTATTAAGTGATTTGATATAATAATTAAATAATTATAGTCTTAAGTAGACTCTTTAAAGATAAACTGTGGGTTTTTTTCCCCTCACCATTTTTTGTCATCACAGTAAGTGCTTTTCCTTTCAGACCTCTGCACAGGCTTTTGAACTGCGTGTAAAGTGTGCTGGAATTGCTGGCGGTGATCAGTTTATTTGGGGAGCAATTAATTAAATGCAACTGTTTCCCTCTGTATAGATTAAAGGAGTGCTATGAGCGATACCATCTCAAAAAGAGCAGATGTGCTATAAAAACACTGATTATTCTCCTCAGTTGAGAGGGACAGAAAAGTATCGATAGGCTGGAACTGCTGATGAGAAAAATTAAGTTAGTTCTTGGGAATGAGTTTCAGTGCCAGGGAAATGAATGCTGCAGGACAAAAGTCACACATCCCAATGGACAGAGACAATCCAGGGGCCTGCAGAAGGGGCCCTGCTGCCTGAGGAGTTTGACAGCTTGGGTGGCAAGGGCCAAGGGTGGTGGCAAGGGATGAGGCAGAGCCTCCTGAGACACACAGAGCATCCTCTGTGTCCAGGGAAGCTCTGCAGGGAGCCCGGGGAGCAGGGACTGCAGAGCACAGGGAGAGCTGGGGCAGTCTGTGCCCCCCGTCACACCAGCCTGGGGCTGGGGGACAGCCTCCACGTCTCCTGTGGTGGTGCTTCTGCAGGTTGCCCACCTGCTAGAGGGGTGGTGCCCCTCTAGGGTTCAGGTTTTGTCCCAGATTTTGCTTTTTCCAGCTCTGAAGGGTCATCACTATCCCAGCATTAAGGAAATCTTGTGAATCACCGCTGCTGAAAAGCACCACTTCGGGAAAAAGCTGTGGATGAGAACTCTAAGCTGAGGTTGTGCTGGAATGGGCATGGATTTGGGAAGAGGAGAGACATTCCATATTCTGTTCATGAAACCAAAACCAGCTGAAACCCCAGCACAGCTCCTGAAAAACAGAGCAGGGAACAAACTCATGTCACCTACAAAATGCCCTGGGGGCCGTGTGGGATCAAACAGGGGGTGCTGTGGGGTTCGCCTTGGCTTTCTCCCTGCTCTGGGGATGGGGAGGGGGATTCTTTTCCTGCCCCAGCACTGGGGGTGAAGCTCTCTTGTCCAAACCAGCATCCCCTGGCTCCGTGGTGGGTGGCACGGCTCTGTAAGGGTATAGAGGGGGTGACCCCAGTCTGTAAGGGGGTGATTCGGGTATAGAGGGGGTGACCCCAGTCTGTAAGGGGGTGATTCGGGTATAGAGGGGGTGACCCGGCTCTGTAAGGGGTAGTCCGGGTGCGTAGCGGGATGATCCCTGTCTCTTTGGGGGTCACCCGGCTCTAGGGGGAGTCCCCCATCTCCCAGCGCTGCTCTGCCCCTCCTGGACATCCAGAGCAGCCCCGCACGCCGGGGCGGGGACCCTGCGGCCGCATCCCGAGGC